>JAWWEM010048834.1:0-12123 GCA_035582935.1 Ormyrus thymus
TCTTGGGATATGTGAAAAAGATAGAAACTACATTATTTTAATACCATTTACTTTTTTTACCCCAAATTTGGGGGGTTGGTGAGCGGAGCGAGCAGGGGGGGTACCCCCCCTAGTAAATATATATATATATATATATATATATAGGGTTGAACCACTAGCGTTATGCTAGTCCTCCCTCTCCTCCCTCTCCTCCCCTCCTGCCCTCCGTCCTGCCCCCCTAAAAATAACGTAAAAACTTGCTTCTTTTTACGATACTTTTATAATTATTTTAGCCGTTGATCCCCTCCTCTCCTCCCCTTCCTACCCGCTCCGACTCCACCAGCCTCCCCCCCTCGTTCCCCCCTCATCCTCCTTATATGAATTCTTGAATAAAAATAGCATTTTAGATCCCTTCCAGACGGGGTTTCGATCTTTTCACTCAACTGAGGCTGCCTTATTGATATTAACGAATGACATAAGACACGGAATAGGCAAAAAGCTAGTCACCATCCTACTAATGTTTGACTTCAGTAAGGCCTTTGATAATATCTTGCCATCCAGATTTTTTGGTCGCTTAGGCAGAATGGGTTTCTCCAGGGCCGTGCTTCTGTGGCTCCATTCCTATTTCCTAAACAAGTGTCAAAAATTTATCATGTCCAAATCCGAGTCATCTTGAATCGCCACAAATCTGGGTGTCCTACAGGGTTCAGTCCTGGGTTCCCTTCTCTTTTGACTTTATATAAATGACATACGTGACGTACTCCCTTCTGAGAGGATACAACATCTACTCTATGCAGATGACCTACAAATCTACACACAGATTGTGTATGAGCATCTAGATGAGGGCGTGACGCCTCTCTGCAGCTCAATGCAGGTAAAACCAAAGCTTTACTCTTTGGCTGCCACAAGTTCGTCTCGGACTTCTATGACAAGGATAAGCAGCAGTCTCCCTGCATTGAGCTAGTAGATGGTGTTCGTGTCCCTTTCTGCAGGTCCGCGCTGAGTCTCGCTGAGGTTCTGTTAGACTCCACGCTGTCGTGGAGAAACCTCATTTAAACCACGTAACCAAAAAATTTAATCGAATTTTATATATTCGTCGATTTTTTCGAAATTACACTACCGAGACCCTTCGCAAGCAGTTGGCAGAGGCGTTGTTGTTTCCTCATCTGGACTATTGTTCTGTAGTATTGTTGGATGCCTCTCAAGAAATAAAGACAAGAGTTCAAGTTTTACAGAATTTCCTTGTGCGATACGTAAAGGGTGTTAAGAGAGACGATGATGTTTCTTCACACAGGGCAGACTTGCAATGGATGCGCACTGACACGTGTAGGCAATATTTCCTATGACTGTTAATGTACAAAAAAATCCGCATCTCCGATCCTGTCTACTTAACTCACCTTTTCTGCAAGACCAACGCAACTGGGGGGGAGAAACACCAAAGAACTTGTGCTTCCCCTGATGCGCACCGAAGCAGGAGAGCAATCATTTAGGATTTAGGGCGCCCGCTCCTGGAACTACCTCCATGCCAAGATGTGGAATTTACCTTCTCTCGGTAGGTTCAAAACTGTAATTCGGAAGCATTTCCTTGAACTGCAAGCTTTATAAATGTTATAACTTATTTTGTTTCTGTTCATTTACATATTAGTTTTAAGGCATGAATGTATTTATAGAATGAATGTGTTATGTACATATCGGTATGCGTGTGTATGTATGAATGTATATAAATAGTTTTAAATTATGACTGATAGATATTCTAGTCAAAATTTTAAATATTTGTATAGGGGTTTTTATTTTATTTTGTGAGCATTTATGTGATATCACTAATTTTATTAAGTTGACTTACTGTGATTTTATAGTATTAATTAGTAGTAGAACGACTGTGATATTTATTTTATTTATTTATTGTATCAATTTTTTTTGTAGAATTTATAGTTGTTTTATTTTTTATATAATGGTTTTGAGGAATAGAAATGTTTCCTTTTGAATTTGTCATGATCTTTGCTATTTTTTCTGCAATTAATTGTATTATTTGAATGTATTTATTGTCATGAAGTTTTTTTATTTTTTCCATGTTGTAATTTGTCATTCTTTGGTAAGGGCGAGTTTGGTAAAGTAGGCATATATAATTGAAACATAGATATGTTCTTGCATCGCATAACAATTTGTCAAGTTTATTATCCCCATAGACATTATTAGTAAAATATTTGTATTCTATTTTATATTTATTTTCATTATAAACTTAACGCAATTTATTAGTGCAATATTTTTTTTGTGCAATATTTTTAACCTATTTTTATTTTATGGTATTATATACATGGCGCAATATATTTGACTTCTTTTACGATTATAAGCAAATTTATAAGCAAATTTTAATATGCTTACTATATTGTGTATACTTTTGTACTCTGTTACAAATAAATATTAATCTATCTATCCTTCTTGCCTCCTACCAATCCTAAACGCCACGTAAGACCTTTATAACGTTAAATTTTTACCCCCTCTCATCTATAATTTTTTTATCTTTTCTTTTTTTGAAGAGGTATCCCCTCCTACACTAACCTTAGAATTATTTTTGTAAATTCAAAAGTTAGTTAAAGAAGGCCTAATCCTCTGCTAAAGAAACTTTGTAGATTTGTGTAAATTCAATGTATATTAAAATGTACTGTAAACATTAATTTTAAGAATTATTATAATAGTGAAATAAATTGAAAAAAATTGCCATTCTTATTGCATGTGTGTCTGCTCTTAGGACGCATGCGTAGAAGCATGTTTACAAAGTTATCTCTTTAATTTGATCATTTACTTATATTGATAATGACAGAATTAGAATCTCCATTAAAAGATCTTTAATTTGGTATACATATAAAAATGAATTATTTATAATGGAATAAACAAAATTAATGTTTTTTCACATAAGGTTAAATGTTAAAATAAACATTTTTTAAACCGCGATTTCTCTAAAATTTAGTTGTTGACCTTATATTTGCTCAACATAAATGAAAATTTTAATGCTCAAAGAATATTTTCGTGAAGTTTCAGATATTTTCAATTATTTATAAAAACTCACCGAAGCCATATTAAGCAGACTTACTTTCAAGGTCGTTTTATTATTATTATTACGATACTGTAAACACATTAATTTTGTAATAGTCGCATTAAGCAGATTTACATTTATACATGATATAAAAATACTACACCGAAAGGTTATTGTAACCTACTTTGAAGTTCACCGATAGCAGATCTGCGTGGAAGGTCGCTGATAGCAAATCTGTGTGAAAGTTCGCTGATGGCAGACCTGTGTTGAAGATCGCCGATTGAAGATTTGTTTTACGAATGTATGGAAATTAAACGTTTGCAAAATAAATTTCAAAGAATGTTGCAGAGCTTTTATCATTAGAACATCATTATGATAATTTGACTTTAAAAGGTCGCTGAAAGAGACCAATTACATAAAAAAATGTTGTTTTGCTTTTACTTATCTTCTATTTTGAATATGTCGCAGGCCAAAATTAATTCTTCCAATTCAATTTTCTCTTCATTTTCAAAAATTTTAATAACATTAAATTTTTTATACTTAATATATAAAAATTACCTGAAAAATTTTAAAAAATTAATAATTTTTATTTTATTATTTTATTTTGTACTATATTTCATGTTACATAGGTTACTATTAGTGACCTTCCACACAGGTCTGCTATCAGCGACCTTCAAAGCAGGTTACAACAACCTTTCGACATATTATTTTTATATCATCTATAAATATAAATCTGCTTAATGCGACTATTATAAAATTGATGTGTTTACAGTATCGTAATAATAATAAAACAGCCTTGAAAATAAGTCTGCTTAATAGGACTATTATAATAGTTATTAAAATTAATGTTTGCAGTACACTTTAATATACATTGAATTTATACAAATTTACAAAGTGTTTTAACAGAGGATTGGACTAACATTTCAATTAAATAAGAAAAATCACAGTTAGTGAAAGGGGAAATACCTCTTCAGAAAAATGTGCCCATCTATCTACCTCTTGGGTGGCGTGGAAAAGATAAAGTACATTATTTTAATCTCATTTAATTGTTATTTTACTACGCAAATTTGGGGGGTTGGCGAGCGCAGCGAGCAGGAGGACCCCCCTAGTAATAAAAATATATATATATATATACTAAGGGGGGTTCCCTCCTACTCGCTTCGCTGGTCAACCCCCAATCTCGATAGTACCTTTGTAACCAAGCAGCCCGTAGGTTATACCGAGGCAGGGGTAGGATAAGCCCAGCTAGCGTCAGGAGCTGCGAGACTGACGCACAACTGAGAGGTCAAAGCGCGGGAGAAAGGAATGGACAATACCGAAAATTGCCGAAGAGGACCAATTTTGGAAGAGGCTAGGCAAGAAGTAAGTCGCTCTCTCCGAATCGGACCAGCTAAGCACTCGCACGCGGAGACCGGCATGGCATTCCAAGGACTCTGGGACTCGAGAGCCGCCGCACCAGCGACGTCCGGGGCAACTGGTACTTGAAGGGGCCAACTCCAGGACTCCTACTATAGGCAGTGGTCAACGTGAGAGAAAGTAGGAGGATTGGCAGACGCACCCCAATCCGGAGTAATCAGCAGACGTAACGGGAGACCTCCGCACTCCACCACAAGGGAAGACACATCCAGGCGCAAGGTACTTCACGAACAGAAAAAGAAACCGAGTGCGCAACGCGCAATAGCATTGCCTGCGAGTCGAAAGAAAGCGCGCATGACTCTCTGCTCGAATTTCATCCGTCGATTGTTTATTGTACAATTCGCGACTGGTTTTCTACATACCTAAGTCGCTCATCCTCCGTATCCGAAATCCTACTGATTCTACCGCAAAGAACCCAACCCCGCCACACTCCGTGGTCCGTCAGAGGCGCAACCGCCTTCCGAAGCGCGAAACAAGAGCATTAGGTCGGAAAAACAAATTTGAAATGAAGGGGAATCAGCCTCGATTCATCTTTTATCAATTAGTTTAAAATTCTTCACATTTTGAAGGTTGTTCAACTCATTTTTATTTTATTTATTTATTTACCAGAGTACATTGTAATACATGTTATTATTGCTTACTTCAAACTTATAATACAATAAGTTGAAGCAGCAAAACATCCCACAGAGGTAGTCAATGCTACCTGTACATAGGTCTGGCGAATCTTACAATCTAACTTAAACTAGGCAGAATTTCTTTTTACAAGATGTTAGATCTTATTATAAATATAAATATAATTTCGCACATTAAGTGTATAAAACTTTTCCAAAACATAATACATTTTAACAAACATATATTTATGTATTTAATTTAGTTTTTATTAGGATATGTTGGTATTTATCGATTTTTTAATTTTTGTTTTGTTATAAATTTTACTAATGTCTAATATTTTCAAAATAGGATTATTTTTTGGCAAAACGTTAAATGCTTGAAACACTCTAATATAATTATTTTTATTACTAACAGCTTTTGAATACCTAGGTGATCTTATAATTTTATTTCTGGCTCTGCTGACTGTCGATACATATAGGTTCTTTAGTTGATTGTAGTGGTATGAAACACTTTGAAATGCAAAAATTTGAGTTAAAGGGGTTATTAATTTGAATTATTATACCGAAAAAATTTCAAAAAATTGAAAATTTTTTTATTACATATTTTGATTGTATATGTTATAATTTGTCTGAAAATAAATTTTTATACAAAAATTTAAAAAATTAAAGAAGTAATAGCCCATAATACAAAAATTTATAATTTTTATTTTTTGAAATAATTTCTAAAAATGCTATCATTTATTAATAAATTTTATCAGAACAATATATAAATGTATAAAGATTTTTAAAAACAGGTTTTATTAGTACAAAGTAAATTTTAATACTGTTAAGTCTTGACCTTGATGGAAAAGACTAAAAGATTTTATAAAGCTACTTTGAAGCTCGAGTATGGTCGGTGGCTGAGGCTCCACCGAATTTGTGTGTTGTTGGTATTTTGCGTGATAGTTTAGAACTTAATGTCTTCTTTTTGATTAATTCGCGCTACTCTCACTAGCACTATCGAGGTTGTTTGGATTCATTTTCGGGAAGAGAAAGATCGGGAGAAATAAGGTTTTTAACACTGCTGCCCAGTTTGAATTCACTAGAGGCTTTATTGTTATTGCCTTTCACATATCACTATAAATAAAGAATAATCGCGTTAGGTTTGCAAATTACGTGTACAATGCTTGACACGGAGTCCATAGCGAAAATGCGCACTATTGACTTTCTACATTTTGACAGAGTATCTGCGTGTTAATTGTTTTGAGATGGATTACCGACTGCCCCGCTTCTTGAACAGCTTGTATTTATATCCTAATTTTAATGAACTTTTATTTTTCTGTTTCAGGTCCTATTTAGCCATGATTTTGAAGTGCTTTTTTATATAGCGTTGTGTTTTAAATAATATTTTTAAAGTGCAATTGGTGCAATAACTGCTGTTACAGATATGTAATTCTAAACCCTATGCAACCCTTATCTGATACTACAGACATTATGCTGCTTTTAATATGATACGCATAGACTACTGTAAGCTTCCACTTATTGAAGAGAGAATTATAATACAGATATTAATTTATAGTAATGATCCTGATATTTGTTGTCAATAATTAATTCAATGCTTCAATGACAGGGTTCGACAGAGAGATAATATTTTCATGACATTGGAGTAAGATAAGAAGAACTTAATCATCTTTGATGACTTTCAAAAAAACTAGTGGTAATTATAGTTAAACAATTGTGTTGGTCCGAGTGAACATTTTGAGAAGAAAACAACAATTTCTGTTATTATCGTTTCTTGAAAACTATAGCTTTATAGAGTTTGGCATAAACTCCAGAATGAACCGAATCGTCTTCGACGACATTCTTACGCTCTTTATTTTTGCGCATGGCTCGAAAAAGTTTGTCAGAACCAGCTGGATGAGGGAGGCCGTAGTAGAGTTTCTCGAAAAATGTCGACATGCCTCGTCCAAATGGATTGATACCAACCTCGCCACGCTCGATACGTTCTGCGAGTTTAGTACCTGGCCGGCAAAATCTGTAATCAGGTACGTGCATTTCGAAAGGAAGCAAGTCAATCAACGCGTCCAACGCACTATTTTTTTCTTGCACACTCACGGTGTCTTCTTCTTCTTTTTTTCCCCTTCAAGGTGTGCCTGCCGCTCAATTGACGCCATGATCGAACTTCCGAAGTCGATGCCGAAACTTTTCGTTTCTTGCTCTTACACGAATCGTCCCGTTCTGTGTCAAATCTATCTTCCTCGGTGTCTTTACGGTTACTAGTGTTATCGTGCAACGACCAGCTGTTGCTAGGCGGTTGGCTGGAGAACAAAATTGCGCACTGGCATCAGGCGTGAACCACCAGAGCCATTTCATTTACGAACCGAAACGACGTCGCAACCACTATTTGGTGCTACTTTGCCACGCGATACGTCCCCCGCCTTTTTCCAGACACGCTTGTTACCGATATACTCGCGAGGTACAAAAGATTCGCGAAGTGCAACGGCAAACTGCGTATGACTCGGCGGTGGGTTACCCTTTCTATCTCTCTCATTACGGCATTTATCAGATCCATGATGTTGTATATGTACGCCACCTATGGTCACAGAACCTTATTCTTCTTCTTCTTCTTCTTCAAGGCACACTCGCAAATATGACGAACTAATTTTGAGTTGGCTTTTTGCAATACCGCCTTTCGTTGTTTGTTGTTGAGATGGTAAGGAGCATTCAATATGATTGTGTCCTTGTGAGCGAAAGGATATCCTCTCGGAGCTATTACAGAGAGATGACTGGTACAAGATTGGCGGTGTCGCTACCTTTAATCTTTTTATTCCGTGCCACGTAGACGTAATGCAGCTCGTCGTCGGGAAAAGTACAAGTGTGAAATCTGCAATTATCCGGGGTGTCTTGTTTCAAGTCGAGCAAGAGGTAGCCGTAGGGTTTCGATGTTACGTCCCAGGAAGCTTCTTGCAAAAAACGTGTATCCTCTGGACACACTTGGCGCGAGAGATGTCGTATCTGAGAGCGATCGTGCAAATTTCTAAAGACAACGATGTAATGGGCATTCAAAGAGATGTCGCGCTGTCCTTTTCCCCGGTGAAAAACGTTTTGCGTAATGAAAACGATAGACAGCGAATGATGATGCGATGCTTTGGAAAAGATATCGACGGCAGTGCCCCCTGACGATGATTTGCGCATCAAATCGTCGATGATAATGAGCTTCGGCCTCGAATCGCCAGCGTAGTCGCTACTCTGTGGTAATCCTTCAAGAAATTCAACGTTCTGGCTCAAATCACTGTATCCTGGCTGCCACTCAGAGTAGTACACGATGACGCGTTCGATTTTCGTGCCTTACATACGGTTCAAATCCTTTAAAAATTTTTTTACAAACACTATTTTACCGCAGCCTGTGGGATCGCACAGCAACGAGGTAAACGGATGTTTCCATCGTTCATCCATTTCTTCTACTGATGTCTACTACTGCCACCTCTGCCGAGGAGCTCGCGACCGCGGTGGGAGCTCCGCGTGGCCGCTCATGGTTCCGTGATCTTTGTCGAAGGGCTCGCGAGCGCTAATGAGCTTGTACGCGCCGGCGCGCAACGAGCTCGTTGCACCCGACGCGACTAATCAGGCTAGCGATGCGATCAGCCAATGAGCTTTCCCGCCGATCGCAGCGCTGCGGTTAATCAGGCTAGCGATGCGGTCGGCCAATGAGCTTTCCCGCCGATCGCGGCGCTGCCACCAATCAGCGCTTCTAATGCTGATGATTATCCAATCGAGCTCTTCTTCGATCGGACCAATCCGAATGCAGCGCTGCTGGTGTCATCTAACTGCCGAATTTTGTCGCTAAATTACGTCAGTCATCGCCGGAGTGCTCTTGAAGCCGTATGGATAACTCTTGTCTAGCACCACGAATCTTCGTTTTCCGTACACAGCCTTACACGTTTTTGTCTCGCTTTGCGTGATTACATCGTGAAAGGGTGTTTGACGTATGGCAAGATTTGACAGCACTACCTAACTATTCGGCGAAACGATCAAGTTGCGAATCGTGTTAAAGTTTAATTTTTAACTGTTGGCATAATTATTCGTATGCCTTTAATCTTGCATACGTACTCTTCGTCGCTGTCCGGTTTTACGCACTTATAGGGGTAAAATTTTGGCTCGCCAGATAAAAACGATGAGATGCAAGTACCTACACCTTTATCGGACAATTCGTAAAGCTGCCTAGTGTTGCGCCGATTGGTAAATCGGCCTTTTTTTCACATGTACTGACGCAAAAGACCGAATCCTTATCGTAATAGAGAGCTCGTGGACCCAAAGCATGTAGATATCCAAAAAGTTTCAATCTCGCCTGGGCTGTCGTGAAGGCTGCAACGACGATGTTAGTGGCTGATGAAGGTAACAAGACCTCTTCTTTGTGGCACCAATTAACGTACAACGTCTCATCGTTGACTGGTAATATGCCACATACATCTACCTCTGCACTGGTGAGTAACTGCGTCAATCTCTCAGCTTTCGTCACTACTTCTGTCTTTGTGAGATTTTCGCGCTGCCGAAACTTCCTCCACAAAGAACTGAGACATAATTTTGCCACAGACCTTAATCCTGCGTTATAGCATATCGCGTCTTTGTCCAAGATTATACCTTCGCTCAGCTCCATCTCTTTGACGTAGTTTCTTTTAATTTCGTCGGACACGCAATCTGCTGAATATCCGGAAGCTATTGTTTTTTACTCGAAAAATTCATTTATGTAATCAGCAAATATACCACTTTGATGCGGGCTCTCATCGTATTGAGTCATTTTGTACTACCAAATTTCACAAATCTTCTTTACGACGTAACCCAACCTTGCAGCTGCTTTGACTTCCTCGGAAATTCATGTGCCGTGTAAAATGCGTTCATTTTCATCTTAATGAGGGCAATCATCTTGAATTGCTTCTTCGCAGCATGTTCGACAGAGTAAGAAAATAAGCTTATCGTGCATTTTTACAGGTAGTAACGGACGATAAAGATTTTGCGGCGGCAAAACGTCACAGGCAATTAAACCGTCTACAAGCGAGATGTCGTTGTCTGAACTCAAGAATCGTCTGCATTCTTCTTCACCAATGTATATCTTAGGATGACCAACCGGGAATTTCCCTCGTTTACAGATGAACGGATACAGATGATTTTCTGTCCATCTTTGCAAGCAAAGACTTTGACTGTATTACCTGTTCGGCCGCCGAAAAATGCATCTCGTGGATCCAAGGGTTTTCGCTTCGCACAGTCTGTATTTTCTCGGACAAAATACTCGAGTTATTCGCTCTGCGATATTTCCTTGTTGAAATCACATTCCCATTTTTCAATCAAAGTGTAGTTGTTGGCTCTTATTCTGCTGCTTATGGCTAGGGTTCTCTCATATCTATCGTCCATCGAATCACCAGTCGACAAGGCTACGTCCTGGTTTATCCTGTAGCATCGTGGACAACCGTGCCAAAAGCAACCATGAAATTGCAGTACGAGGCCTTTGCTGTTTTCACCTTCCTGAGCCTTGCTGGCTTTTAAGGATTAATTATCGCACTATCTATATCCGTGCGGCGGTAAAATGCCTATCTGGTTCTTTTTTAAGAATTTCTTTCGAAATACCCGCACATAGGCCGAAGCGATAGTCGTACATTCGACGAAAGGATCCATTCCGAATTTCGAAAAAGTTTTTCGAAAGTCCAGGCAAGCTAAACGTAATATATTTACGTTTTGTTTACAATATTTCACAATTTCTTGTTGAAAATTGAATGTATATCCGTTAGTAGTTTGTTCATTTTAAAAATCTTTCTCTCTCGTTGGTGTTCATGGTGTCTGTTGCATATACTTCCAAAGGGGAGAGGGGCCCTTCATAGGTTTGGTTTTCGAGTGTATTAAAAAAATATGGGAAAACTCCTTTTTTCATTTCCTTTAACCTGTAAGCTTTTGGCAAACTATTTAACGGCATGTGAAAGTAGTTTAAGCTGTCTATAAATTTTGTTTTCATAGTTTCAATTAAAATTATTTTTAACCCATTCATGATTACTGATGGGGCTACTCGCGTATTTTGATATTTTTCGACGATGTACTTGAAAAAGAATTGTGCATCAAAACTTTGTGAATTGTGTGGGATGCATATGATTTTTTTGAAATCTCTTCCGGGTGCCAATGATAATTCTACCAATTGTTTTACCGGGTCACTTTTGAAAACGTATTGACGAATACCACAACGATCGCATCTAAGAGAGATGTCATCATTCTCGAGACAGTATGAACAGACTTGTTGAACGGCACATAAATTTGGGATGTGAATTTTTTTTCCTCGTCCCCCAAAACGCCTATGGATTGTTGAGTTTCGAAGTCGTCGAAAATAAATAAAACAGCTGATTTAGATTCCTGTTTCGATTTTATAGGCTGTATGTGGCAAAAATGTCCAATTCTCTGATGCGGCTTGCATACGACTCAAAAAGATACTCCGCACTCGTGCTTGTTTCCATTTTTCGTGTTCTTAGCACGAATCGTCTTGAAACCATTTTGACAAATTTTTATTTGATCGCACACACTATTATTTCTGTTAAACAATCCGTTTTTTAAATGTTTTTCGTAACAAGTACTTCCGAAGAAGATCTAAAACAAGCGCTACACTCCTTCAAATTTTCTGAAATGTCGCACTGCGGGCTTGTCATACATTTGTAGCACTTGTTTGAACATCGATGATCTTCCGCTCGCCAGTAACTCTGATTGCAGGGTATGCAATAATTGGCACTTCCGCTAGCACCTATTAAATTAAGTATCGGATTGTAATAATTACTATGATCGTAATACATAATATTTAACGTATGAAGAATTTTTCCGGACGTGGCAATTACAAAGCGTGTACCATCGTACATGTCTCTGTACATCGTACAGAGGTGGGTGTCCCCGTGCAACGGTTGTAAAATTGTATGCGACTATTGCCGTGGTTCGAGAAGCAAAAAAAATTTGAATGGCATGGATTTCTTTAAGGTAGTACCCTCGACTAAATCTAGGATTTACAAAAAAATCTGTATCTTTAAATTTTTAAATCTAACAATTCGAATAATACATGTATGTAAAAGTAACATTGAA
>JAWWEM010048845.1:0-12123 GCA_035582935.1 Ormyrus thymus
TTTATAAATATTTAAAATTATTAATTATTTTTTAACAAACAATTGCAGATGAGATCTCAATGAGATCTTGGCTGAAACTCGTTATAAGATCTATATGAGATTTATATGAGATCTCAAATGAGATCTCATATAATATTTTCACGCTGGTGGTTTCTACCAAGAATCGAGCTTAAATTATCTCTAATCAACTAGGCACAGAGATAGAATGTATTCGAAGCAGTAACTGAGATAGTCTCTATTCTTGGTAAAAAGCAACTTTCATCTCCCTTCCCTTCTCCCACATCCCACACGCTTTGTAACCGAAGTTCAAGTAGAGTCCAAATGGAATCTAGCTCAATTTCAAGCTTTATTCTGTCTGAATTTCAAGTGGTATAGGAATCGACTTCCGTCTCGATTCCAGCTCGATTCGAAGGTGTAATCCTGCTCGTCCAAGATATAATCTGACTCGTGTTTCAGCTTGATTCAAGCTGGATTTCAGCTCGGTCCCCAGCGTTATTCCAGGTAGAAACCAGCTCGTTTTTAGATAGAATTTCGTTTGCATTCGTGTTCAGGTAAACTCCACAGCAGATTTAGTTCGAAATCCTCCTGAAAGTCTCAGAAAAGTCATAGAAATTTAATAATTTACAATTTTAAATGATTACTTTGCATTTCTAAATTTTGACAGTAGTTTCACCAGTAGTTGCGAAAATACTACTGGAAGTCAGTAGTTTAGCCAGTAGTTTTTGCAGTAGTTCTCGCAATAGCTTACACAGTAGTTCTAGATGTAGTTCATTTTCGTAAGGGAATGTTAAACCTCGCTTATATGTAAGTGAATTATTATAGGAAAGAAATACAAATAAATAATCAAATAATTATTTCCTTTTAATAACTTTTAAATTCCTTAAAAGTTTTTATTTTTTTTCTATTTTATTTTAAATTTGTTAACTTTGTCACTTAATAATAAATTATCTGATTATTTATAAAAGCAGATAATAAATTTAGGAACATAAATAAATAGTTGCTACTTTATCTTCCATTAAATAATAAGACAATATCAGTTTAAAATTATAGACTATAAAATACTATAGGTTTTAACATTATAAATAAGCTATGAATATTTGTTAACATTATTTTCAAGTACTAGTTATGATTACGAAATAGTATTTTTAAGTTACGGCTATTTTTCTGAGAAACGAACTCGACATAGCCGAAATTATTAATCCCTTTATCAGGTGGTCCGACTACTAGGATGGACAGGCCATAAAACTATATGTAAACAAACAAAGTGCGCCGACAATTTTTAATCCCCGTTATCAGATGCACCGTTCAAAAATCGGACAGGTAATACAAAACTATTATCTAAAACGAATAATCGCCGAAAAATCGAGATTTTCAACCATATATAAGGAGAGCATCTCCATCTACACTTCCTTCTTCTCCGAGTCACTGCGTAGTATTTTTCGGTAATTTGTCAGTTTAATTTGAATTCAAGTCGGGGGTGCCGGGTGCCGTCCTCTTCGTTTCTTAGTTAGCTACAAATTTTATATTTTATTTTCTTATTTTCACTTTGAATATCGAATTGAATATGCCGTGTGCCGTCGTGTGCGATTTTGAGTGCTACCAATAATCTTTGTTATATTTTCGCATTTTTATAAATCGACTAAATCGCATTGTTTAAAATTTAAATCATGTACAATCATTTATATTTTCTTGTCCCAGCCAGAGAAGCAGACAAGGTAAGAATTTATAATTTTTAAATATATATATGTATATTTACAATTATCAAATACTACTAAGGGTTATGTGGTAGTTGGGTGTACGTATTTATAGTTAAAAAATAATTTATAATCATGAAATAGTTCCACGCATTGTATGGTTGTTGGGTTTACGTATTTATTGTTTAAATATATATTTTGTAACGGGATGATTCGGGATTGACGTATGAATAAAATACGTGATGATAATCGGAATCGAATTACGGCCACCCAGACGACAAGCGTGAGCCCCAACCGCTGTGCTACCGAACCTGTGCTATACGAATCCACCAAACGTTATAATTTACAATTAGCAAATACCCCCGTGGATTTTGTGGTTCTTCGATGCACGCATCTATTGTTTAAGAATATGGTACAGTAAAAAGAAAAATTCTGTATTTAATATTTTACATTTACAGAAATGTAACTATATTTTAGTTATATCAGAATTAAGGAGGTTCAAGCCTTTCATGCGGGAGGCGAGAAAAGTGGGGTCCCTCTCTCCCCATTTATATGGATGGAATTCGCGTTATATATTCATATTTTAAGTCAATCTTTAATGCAGAAAAAGTTTCATGCAAAAAGATTAAGTATTCTTTCATGTTAAAAAATTTCTTGTCTATAATCGCGCGATTAAATTTTCATCATTTTATTCAAGACTAGTTTTTCTTGCGTCAGCCTAGTTCTCTTTTCCTACAGTCGCATTTTTCCGTCAGTTTAGCTCTTCTTCTTCAGTCGCATGACTTATCTATTCTATCCACGCATTTGAATCAAAGACAAAAAAAAAAGAAAGACTTTTTTCCTGGACCCGGCAAGTACGTTACAAGCAGATTTGGAAAGTATTCTGTAGAATCTTAATAAAATTTATAGAATTTCAATAATTAGAAGTTTTGTTCAAGATAGCACGTTAATTTTTTTTGTTAGCAAATAATTCTCTCAGGATAAAGATCTACAAATTTTTCTGCAGGGTTTTCACATGCACGGTTGCAGATAATTCTGCTGATTTTTTGAAGATACTTTTGATACCGAAACAATTTCAAAAAATGGAAATTTTTTTAATACATATTTTGATTGTATATGTTATAATCTGTATGAAAATAAATTTTTATATAAAAATTTAAAAAATTAAAGAAGTAATAGCACATAACACGAAAATTTTTAATTTTAGATTTTTTGAAATAATTTCTAAAAACGTTATAATTTAATAATAAATGTTATCAGAATAATATATAAATGTATAAAGATTTTTAAAAATGGGTTTTATTAGTATAAAGTAAATTTTAATACAAAAATTCTAATGTAAAGTTTTAAATTTAGCGCGCGGATCGCGCTTCAATCGTGTCGCCACGGTCGCCGCAGCTACTTTTTGACAACCGATTGCTTTTAGTAAGTGCTACATGTGCCTTGAGGTTAACGTGTTTGTTTATTCTACAATTCTACAATAAAGTAAGGTGTAGCATCTTCAAAGACCGTCAAAGAAAACACCTCTGGGCACAATAATACTATTTCAAAGCAGGTAAATTAGAAAGTTCCATTACCACTTCAAGCTGTCAAGCTAAAAAAAGAACTTTTATTTTTCTGTTTCAGGTCCTATTTAGCCATGATTTGAAGTGCTTTTTTATATAGTGTTGTGTTTTAAATCCTATTTTAAAAGTGCAATTGGTGGAATAAGTGCTGTTACAGATATGTAATTCTAAGCCCTATGCCATCCTTGTCTGATACTGCAGATATTATGCTGCTTTTAACATGATGTGCATGGACTACTGTAAGCTTCCACTTATTGAAGAGAGAATTACAATACAGATATTAATTTATAATAATTATCCTGATATTTTTTGTCAATAATTAATTCAATGCTTCAATGACAGGGTTCGACAGAGAGATAATATAGAGAAGAGTCATGTTAGTTTATCTTCATGACATTGGAGTACGATAAGAAGCACTTAATCATCTTTGTTGACTTTCAAAAATACTAGTGATAATTATAGTTAAACAATTGTGTTGATGCAAATGAACATTTTGAGAACAAAACAACAATTTCTGTTATTATTGTTTCTTGAAAACTATAGCTTTATGGAGTTTACGTCAAAGTAAAAATTTTAAAAGTTGAATATCTCTGGACCAGATGGGCCTACAGAATTCTGTTCGAGCCCATTTGATCAAACATAACTATAGTTTTAGTACATAAGAATTAGAATTTATTATTAATTAATTTACGTATTTTTCAGGTCAATTTTGCAAGAGAAGAAAATGGGTATCATACCCCCTTTAATAATAATATCGATACCTCTCTGTCGAATAATTATAATTGAAATAGAACTGGCAGAGATTATCAAAATCTTGAAAGATATAGTACTGCTATTCTACAGAAAAACTGTCAATAATAACTTGCCTCTTTAATATTTCAGGATTTCAGTACTTTCGTTACTTTAATTTAAAAAGTTTATATCTAACGTGATTTTGATACATACTTGTCTCTTTTCCATTTAATGATTTCAGTACTTTCTTTATTTTAATTTCGTAAAAACTATACCTGTTGAGCTCAGTATATGGTTAATATTAATCTTAAAAATGTTTGCATTGTTTTGAAGTAAAAATATGTTTACTAAAAAAACTTGTCTCTTTCATATTTCAGGATTTTGGTACTTCTATCCATTTAATTTGAAAAATTTGCCTAAGTATTCAATAATATTAGATGGAAACAACTCAGACTTGACTGCTTTTTATACTTTCGTAACAAAGTAAATTTTAAAATATAATATATAATTATAGTATACACTTGTATCTTCCCATTTCGTGATTCCAGTACTTTCTTTAGTTCAACTAAAAAACAAACTACATAGGTGGTTCAGTAGATGGTAGAAATTATTAAAATTTGAATTTACAGATAACCATTGTATAAGTTTTTATAAGTATAATGTAAGTATAACTTTAATAATATTAGATGGAATCTACTCAAAATGAACTCTTTTTTATATTTTCGAAGAAAGAGAATTTGAAAATATAATATATACTTGTAATATACACTTGTACCTTTCCATTTCATCTTTAAAATGCAACAAAATATTTCTCAGATGCCATTCATATTATATTACTAAAATAAAAATCCTATTTATATGATTTCTATAGAATATTTGCAGTTGCTCAGAGAATCCCTTAGGACGACGAGACGTCGTCTACACACAGACCTACAAATTATATGGTTGATGCGCAAGAAATCGAAAGGAGGCCCTATACTCAATGTCTAACTGTCCAGAAACATTTTAAAGAAGTGGAGATCTACTACAAAGTGGCCCATCTCCAGTACCGTCGATGCGCCAAAAATAGAAAGGTGTCCCTATAGGCGACGTCTAGGTGTCCAGGAACACCTTGAAAACGAGACATCATCTACAAAGCGGCCCATCTGTAGTACAATCAATGCGCCGAAAATCGAAAGGCGTTCGTATAGGCGATGTCTAGGTGCCCTGAAACACCTTAAAGAAGACGAGATATTTACTACAAAGCGGGCCATCTTGGGTATAGTCGATGCGCCAAAAATCGAAAGGTGTTCCTATAGGCGATGTCTAGGTATCCGGGAACGCCTCGAGGACGACGAGACATCTACTACAAAGCGGTTTATCTGTAATACAGTCGATGCGCCGTAAATCAAAAGATGTTCCTATAGGCGATGTCTAGATACCTAGAAACACCTCAAAGATGACGAGACATCTACTACAAAGCAGCCTATCTTGGGTACAGTCGATTTTATTTTTGTTCAATTCACCCCATCAATTGTTTTTTCAAAAAACCTGAGACACGTAAACTTTAATATTTAATTTCCTTCATAATTGAATGAATTTTAATTCAACAGAGCTATAGAAAAATTTTAACACCAAAAATCGTAAAAAAACATTTACCCTTACGAAAAGTAAGGGTATGCTCGTACAAGCGCTTTTTTATAAGAAATAAAACGGCGTTTGTTTCATTAAAAAATTCCAATTAGTTCTTAAGATAATTAAAAAAACTCTTTTTATAGTAAACTTTACGGATGGTTTTCACTTCTTCTATCGACGAATCAACACGTAAAAGAAATAAGCGTCTAATATTTTTTGATGTACTTTGAAATATTAAAAAATCAGGGTATCTTTTGAAGGTCGGGTCGAGAGTTTGCTTTTGATAAACTTTTGAAATATACTTTTTGCAAAATAATACTTTTAAGGGGGTTGTATACCGAATAAACTTGAAAAAGTCATTTTTTTTATTTAACTTTTTGAATCTACACGTTATCCAAAACTTAAAAAAAATTTATATGCACAAATTTAAAAAATTTTAAAAGTTACGGTTTAAAATGTGATTTTCTAAAAATAATAAAACTTACGTTTCCTAAAAAAATTAATGTAAAAATAATTTAATTATTATTTTAACATTATCAAACATTTTTCTATTACGCCACAGTTTCAACAAGCGTTTTGTCAGCTGATCCTTTTTTAGTCCTAAATGTTTTGCCTCAAGTGTGCGTAGAGGCTAACCATGTCGGTTTATTCTTTGAAGCAAAGCGTACAATCATTTATTGTCTTCAAAGAAAACACTCCTGGAGACAGTGCTACTATTTCAAAGCAGATAAATTTTAAAGTTCAGTTATCATTTCAAGCTGTCAAGGTAAAAGAACTTCCAGTTTTCTGTTTCAGGTCTTACTCTTAAGCCAACATAAGGCTTCACTTTTTAGTGTTTTTTGATATAGCGATATGTTTAGAAAATTATTATAAAAGTCGAGTTTGTAAGTTCAGTTATAGACGTGCACTTTCAGCAGTATGGCAGCGTAACTTCATATTATAGACATACTGCTTTGAACATCATGGGCACGGACTACAATACGCTTTTACTTATTGGGGAAGAAATCATAAATTTCTGGATTTAGTAATGATACAAATATTATTCGACTAATACTGATCTGAAATGTTCGACAAAGATGTGTCTCAATTGTCTATAGAAGAGTCCAGTTGTCTTTTCTACGTAACATTGGAGTGCAAGAAAAACATCTTTAATCAACTTTAACTATTCCATAAAACTGGTAATTATAGTTTAAAAATTAAGTGCTGTGCAGAGTGTGATATTTTTAGAAGAAAATAACAAGTTCTTTTATTGTTGTTTTCTGAAAACTTTGGTTTTTAGGAGTTTGGCGTCAACTCCTGGTTGAACCATTTGATGGATTGAGACGAAACAAGGCTTAAAATCTTTGTGTCATTTAGGACCAACGCTTCTTGCTAGTCATTTTTTTATTTAATATTTTAAAATTTAAAACTAAAAAAAACCCAAAATTTTAATAAAAAATTTTCAATTTTGACCAGTTTTTCTTAATTTAAAATTAGTAAATCAAAAAAATTGCACTAACAAATAGCGTTGGCCCTAAATGACATAAAAAACAAAGATTTTAAGCCCTATTTTATGAAAGTCCATTCAATAGTTCACACTGGATTTGACGCTAAAGCAAAAAATTTGAGATTGCAATATCTCTGAATCAAATGAGCCTACAGACTTCTGTTTCGGCTCATTTGATTAAGGATAAGCTATATTTTTGTTATATTAATAGTATAATATATGACTTATTAAAATTTCTTTTTTACAGGTCATACAAGTGAGTAAAAAAATGGGTATATAACCCCATTAAACAAAGTTTACCTTTAGCCGATTTTTCCCAGTTTATTCTTACGCCTGTTCGACTAGAAACATTCAAATAGTTTTTAAAATTTATCATCTGCTGATTTTAGCCTGGTAGTGACAACAGGATCCAATTAAATTTTTTTTTATTCTTTTCTTTTTTTGTTCATCATGTTTGTATTTGAGTCTATAGTGGCGTTAACTACTAGATTAATCTCAAAATATTTATTTACAATATGTGAATCGAAAATAATATCTATTATTACAATATTTACGTAAAAATGTATTTTTCAGGTGATTTTCAAGCAGGTCGACCTTTAGATGAAGTAAATGCGCGCATTGATCAGCTGACGCAGCAATTAAGTTCATTTGAGCGCTCTATGACTAGTAACATCCAAATAATTTTAAATCTTCTTCAACAAACATTAAACTCATCTAGGGGTAGTCTGAATGAGGAAATAATACGAGATACAATGCAGCACCAATTTAAAACGACAGCAAATAGGCCGCCAGCTTTGGCTCATCGTTCTGCAAGTGAGCCTGAGCCAACTATCACTGACAGCTTAGTGAATGGCATTTTAGAATTTTGCCAACAACCTGTTGTTCGAAGTACAGTAGTAGAACAAGGAAGTCACGATCATTTTCATGCTCACGGAACTTCTCAATCGAACATCTTAAGGTACATATCTGATTTAATTTTTCAAATGAAATGTAGCTTATTATTTTAATTAAAATAAATTTCTTATTAATAAACAGTTTAAATTAGATTTATAAACTCTTTGTTAAAGTAATATTTACGGTTTTGAATAAACAAGCTTTATGAATTTATAACAAAGAATAATTTTAAATATAAAAGTAGATACATTAATGCCAAATTATTAAAGTCGCTTCAGTTTTATTAGAACATTTTTTAGCCGTTTCGTCAAATGCAGAATATTTTATTTCTGAAGTTCGAAACTGAACATTTAATGCGGTTCTGTTGTTCGAAAATTGATGCTTCGAAAAACAACATGACACAAAGATTATTAAACTCTAGTAGCTAGAGGTATAATATAATGAACCATTTAACGTCAAACCGATCAAGGTTGTCGACAAAATTGTAGTCAACTTACATAATCCATTTTGGGCTTAAAATGTTCGTACAGGTACTTTTAAAATCATTGTGGTCTTTTATAAAATAACAAAATGGGGGCTCCAATATGGTGGCTGAAAGTCGGAGGAAAATAGAGTGTCCAACAGAAAAAGCTTGTACAAATAGGGTATCCCCTATTACAATAGTGAAAATGACACTTTCCTGGAATTGCCAAATTTTTTTACACTTGCTTAAGCACGACCTCTCATGGTACCTTTAGCTTCCCTCTCCCCCCACCACACAAAAAACTACTTTTTCATAAATAATTATTTTTAGCAAAATCATTGCATTGGGAAAATCCGAAAAAATTTGTCCATATACTACATAAAAATACACATCTTTTCAAATTTTTTCATGATTTTAGAACCTCAAGAAGGGAGGTATAATTGAGCTCTATTGCGTTTCAGGCATAAAATTGTATCGAGAAGTGAATATTTATATTCTTTATGCGCCTGAATTTTTTCAGATTTTTTTGAGTGGTGGGCCATGCCTAAAAATGCAAAAGACCGCTTTTTTTAGCTGTTTTTGGCCTCTGTTGCCTTATCAAAGAAACTTAAGCTAACACTGATAGCACCATCGTATTCTACGGGAAAAATACACAAAAACATGTATGAAAATTGTCGTCAATATTTTTCGACTATTTAATATGAAATAACAACTGAAAAATAGACTACAACGTATGGGAAAGGCCTTAGTCTTCTTCTTTAATTTTTGAACTAACAAAAAACTCGATCGCTGAAGCTCGCTCGTGTAATCAGTTGATACCATTTTTAATAATCATTTTTAATAATATTTTAATAATATATCAATACAATTTATAATAACTTTTGTTACATCTTGAAAATAATAAAAACTAATTAAAAGTAAAATTTTTATTTCACTTCATTTTTATTTCATTTAAATACAAGGTACTTAAGTATAAACTTTTATATAAAACAGCAATTTTATTTTAGCGTGAAATCTAGCGCAGCTACGTTGTCTCGAGCAACGGTCGTACGGCCAGCAATGCCACAACAAAACGTGTGTTTGTTTAACTTAACACTACCTAATACACTTGCCGTGCTAAAATGTCTCTACAAAAGATTTTTTAAGCCTGAAATACCCTTATTTTACGTAAATTTATATACATGTCTATTATGACAATTTCATTATGTTACGTCGACATTACAACTATCTACCGAAAGAACGTTTGAAAAGCAAATGTTCGCGCCCAAACCTGATTCGCCTAGTTCTAACCTATAAGACGAAGCTCGTTAACGAATAAGAAAACTCGAAATGCATGTCGAATTGTCCCCGCGCTTAGAGTCTCGTTTTCGCACGATCTCTTGCATACTGCCCGCCAAAGTACAGAATCCTATGTGCAACATACGCATGTATTCTAAAGTACCGCTGTTACGAACGGACCTTAGGTCACGAACGAAAATCTATGGAGATGAGAAAACCGACTAACGCGTCAAGGTCATCTCAGCTTCATTAAACTTAAATAATCTGCTTATGTAGCGTAAATTTGACCTAGATTAACACAAAATCAATTTTTTTATTTATTCTGCACCAAGGGGTGCAGTATTCTATAGCACAGAAGGGATTTAGCAATCTGACTAACGATCATACACTTCTGATTAAAGGTCTTTTCGTTTAATTGATCCAATTTAATAAGGAAATAAACTTAACAATAAATTTATTTATATAATCATAATTAAACAATCTGATTGTTGCGTAACCTCACAACTCAAGTAATTGTCATCCGATTTTGACGAAACTTCGTATGCACTTGTTCACAAAGGAAATATGCAAAATTATAAAATAATAAATTAGAATGATTATAAAATAGCGTAATTTCGGAATCTGTATCAAGTTTGACCGTTAAAATTTATGACGCACGAAATCATACCGAGAATTGTTTTCCTAAATCACTTGTGTCATGTTCAAAGAAAATCGGGGCATACGTGCGAAGGGACTAGCTCGGAAGAGGATGGACTGGGCCTGCTGCGTCCGCCCTGCGCCTTGTCTTAGGGCTCGGGATCAGGGCGTGTCTCCGCAATTAATTGTAACCGCCCTGCGCTACACATTAGTATTCGGCCGCCCTACTCTAGGGGCGCGGATTAGGAAGGGATTAGGAGGGACCAGCGCTTACGAACCTCCCCCGCATAGTCATAAACACTTCTACGAATCTTCGATTGACGCACGATTTCTGGAATTAAGCTGAACGGACTTTTTCTAACGTAATTACTCTCCGTATAAATAAGGGCACGTGCCGAGGCCCAAGCAATCGAGAATCCGTTTCAGTGAAGTGCGGAAGCTCTGTTAATCCTATACCGAAACTACGAAAAGCTGTTATAATTATCATCGAGTTTGTAAAACATCAATTCGCCACTCTGTGCAAATTCTGAGTGGATTATTTACTTTCAAATAAATTAAGAGTACAAATAAAAATCAGTTCGGACTTAAACTTATTTCAATCGCACGCTCCCTGCGCTTTTGCGCTTAATTGGAGAACGGACCACGAATGGATTGGAGAATCGACCCGGAGCTGAAGGAAATCACCGAGCCTCCCATGTAGGATCACTTTCCATTCAACGGCCCACCCTGGTCGTAACACTGCTGCCTTTTTTTTGCCTGCTCCACCTGCAGCATTATTTAAAGGCCATGTGCGTCAGTGAAAAGAAAAGAAACATGTACATGCAAGTGGTAAAGCTTAACGGTAAGAAGAAATCGGAGCTAAAGACGATGCTTAAGATGGAAATTGTTTGATAACTAATTACTTAGTGAAGTCAAATCAAGGAAAGCTTCAATGAACGAGAAAGGAAAATTACAGAATTCCCTTTTTTTCATATTGCAAAATCTATGTGTTGTCTTTACTACATATCGATCTGATTTAATAAATTATTTGTTTAAAACAAGGAAATATTTTGTAAGATTAACGATATATTTTGTTTCATGCCGATTATCATCTCAACTAATTATTTAGTGAAGTCTAATGTACCTTTATTTAAACTAAGGAATCGTTTAGTAAATGCATTTTACTCGATATTTAGATGGATTAATGCAATAGTTTTCTAGATAATAGTACGCAGTCGGTTTCTTTGACAAACGCGTTACTTGAGACAATGAAATATGCAGTCCAATTAACTAATGATTTTATTATTGGTTGGCTTTTTTAAGTAAATAATGAGTTAAATATGATTAATGTTTCTTGTAATTTACGAGATATTTTGTCAAATAAAGGAAAGCTTCGATAAATAATGAGCTAAATCTGATTAATATCTCTTGTATTCTATGAGATATTTAGTCAAATCAAGGAAAGCTTCGAGGGACGAGAGAGGAAAATTAAAGAAATACTTTCTTTCATATTGCCTTTACTACTGTGACTTTAAATCTGTTTCTTGCCTTTACTACTGTGACAGTACAGTTGGCTCGGGTCAAACTGGCTGTCACTTAGGCTACTTAATTAAGATTCTGGATCCTGGAGAGTCCCATCCAGAATCCGAATTGCGCCCACCCAGAGCACACACCCACCAGAGACTTTGTAACGGTATTTTAGAACCGTTACAAGAATTTATTAGTATTTTTGGAAAATAGGGAAACTCATCTATAAATGAGTTGGAAAGTTTTACTCAGAGC
>JAWWEM010048866.1:0-12120 GCA_035582935.1 Ormyrus thymus
CATAGGAAACGTAGGACATTCGATTTACAGGTTAGATAGAATGGTATTTAAATAATGGGTCACGTGATAAATAGACGGTCACGTGGTCGGAAGTGAGCCTAGGACCGGATGGAGGTCTGAATAAAATCTAGGGGGAGAAAAAAGGAAAAAATTTCTGAGCTGAAATCTGCCATAAAATTTTTCACTTGCAAATATCTTTGAATAGGATAAACATTTTTAAATGAAACTTTTTGATTTATGTTCAACTATGAGATAGCTATTTATTAAGCTGTATTTATAGTAGTTAACATGATCAAAAGAAAAATAAGGGCAAATCAAAAATTACGCGTAGCCATATCAAAGTATAAAGGTACGCGGTCGCCCGGCTCAGTAGTACTCCTACTTGCCACAGGGCGTTCCCGCGTCCTTTGATAACATATTAAATGTTCTTTCCACGGCTGTCGCGATTGTAGGAATTATGAGTTGTCATGACAACGTTTAACGATTGGTTGCTATGGCAACCTCTGTGTAATAAAAATATTTTCACCGCTGCCTTTTCTGTACAAATTAAGGCTGTTGCCATAGCAACGTAAGATGGTTGCCATGGCAAGCTTGGTTAATAGTTATATATAAAATAGAAAGATGTTTTATACTACTTGATAAGTGTCAACTGGAAAAGTAATCTGATTAAATAAGATATAAAACTGGTGTTGTTCATAATAGAAAATGCATAAATATTATAATTTCTTAAAAAGAATTTCAACAAAGAAAGTTCCTTTGAGAAAGCAATCTGCTAATTCAGTTAGCAGCAGTTTTCCCTGGTATTGTTTGTGGAATTCAGCGTTAGTGTTCCTTTCAGCACCATCACCTCTACCTCCATTGCCAGTACCTCAGAGGATGTCTGAGTGTGCGACAGTGTCGCAGACGCCGGTGTTGCCATTGATGGCGTCGAAAGTTTGCATTCTGCCTCCTCCATCACCGTCTTCTTCAGTTGATTGCACGCAGTACCTATGGTGATTACCTTGCTCTTTATCTCTTTGTGTACGTTCTGCTTTCATTGAAGGAGTTCATAGAGCTCGGTGATTGGCCTTTCCATCCGCTCCAACTCCTGATTTTTCTTCTACTTCCTGTTTAAGTCTTCGAGTCGTATATTTTCACCTTCTCTTGTCTCACTTGCTTTTTCCTTTAGTACTACAATGCTTATTTTTATTACCAGCGCATCGTGCGTAAAGGGATGGGTCAAAGTAGTCAGGAACGTGTATACCCGTCGGTTATTTGGTTAGGTTCCACGTGTGGATGCTTAAATTAAATTATCAACTGCTGCGAAAAAATTTGGTAATTAAGAATATATATAGTTATCTGTTAAAATTTCAAGCCATTTTCTGTCCTGGTTTTTGAGTAACAAGCTCAAAATAAAAAAAAATTGGTTTTCTATATCCAACGATTACAGGAGAAAAAAAGCTCAATTAACTTGAAACTTTGGAAAAAGGTAGATCTTTTCTATATTTAGAGCAGTATAGTTTTTCTGCTTATGAAACTTATTCCAAAGATATTAAGGTTTTATTTTTTTATTTTAAATTTTTTGAATGGCTATATCTTACAAAGAACCTTTGCGAGGTGTCTGCCTCCGATTTTGTTGAAACTGAAATATAATGTAACGCATTGAAAAGTAAGAGAAACTAATTCTTTTTATCCAGCCAAAATCGATTTTAAGGAGTGAAAATAACGCTCGAAATTTACCCTTGAAAATTAATATTTTTTAATATTTTGAAAACTAATTTGAATATTGCATAATTCCAACGCCAAATCGTTTGTTGTAAGGAAGCGCATCTATGAGCATTATTTTTATCTTGAGAGGTTGCATCCCCTAATTTTTATAAAAGAAAAAATCAAAATTTTCAACAATTTTCCAATACAGAAATTATGGGATCTAACCCAAGGTCAAAATAATGCTCAAAGATGCGATTGATTAAAAACTTTCGAGCAATTTAGACTACTACGGACTTGATGAAGAAACAGGTCGCCGATGTCTAGTTGGTGGGCTCCGTAGTTTTCGGGGTTTATTTGTCGAATAAACTTAAATAGGTTATCTCCAAGAACCAGATCGCTGATGATGATGTCTAGGTGATGCGCTCCGTAGTTTTCGGAGTCTAGGTACCGATTTAGCTTGAGATGATTATCTCAAAGTACCAGGTCGCCGATGATGGTATCTAGGTAGTGTGCTTCGTAGTTTACGGGGTCTAGGCGCCGATTCACCTTCGAGACGCTGCCTGGCGGAACTTGTTCGCTGATGATGATGTCTCGGTGAGTCTAAAGTTCTAACACTTAGATATAGTCTCCATAAATCGAATCGAGTAATACTCAGTACTTAGAGATAGCTATTTCAAGTCTATGCGATAAATAGACCTCGAAAACTACGGAGCGCACTACTTGGACATAATCATCAGTAACCGGTTACGTGGAAATAGCCAGCTAAAGCTTATTCGACAAATAGACCCCAAATACTACGAAACGCACTAACTGCATATCAACATTGGCGACCTGATAATAATTTCAACAAAAAATATTGGTAAAGCAAAATCAGTATGCTAAACTTATTTTTAGTTTTAATGATATTTTAAATTTGTATAAAATAAATAGATTGAAGAATTATTAGATTATTTATATTTTTTTAAATTTAATAAAAAGTTTTAATTGTTAATTAAACTTATTAATCCACAAACTTTTGAATTTAAATAATAAATTCAAAAATGTTCGAATTTTAAATATGGTATTCGATGATCCATTACGCATGATGTGAGGTTACATTCTCCGGTGAAAGTTTAAAAACAGTTGACATCAACAGGCAATCTAACGGCAGAAACACCCGGGCCTCCCTTCAAATGCTCACGTGCCCCGCAAGTGCCGTACATGACACGCCTGGCCCGGCCTGCATGTCATCCGGTGCGCCTTACTTCATTTCTACTCGTGAAGCTGCGCGGAGACTCCTGCTTTGAGCAGCAGGGCCGGTGCACCCTGCTTCTCACAGTTTGCATAACTGAGCGGCACGCCCATTGACCTATGTTCTGATGTACGTAGCATAAAAATTATGCACTGGGTGCTCTTAATGCAATGGACTTTTTTGTTTAGAATGCCGAACTCTATCCATCGGTACTGAGCTACGGAATTAATTATCAGACACCGTGTATATGTAGCTGCTCAGTCGTGCGGCCAAACGAGCCGCACGCGCAGGAAGCAGCAGCTCATCCCGCGTGAACTATTCTAAGTTCGCACAACCTCGCGCGACCCTCTGCTGTGGCGGGCTCGGTAGCGTGGTTGCTCTTTCCGCTGCGTCGCTCTCTCTCTTCCTGCTCAAGGAAAACAGCCCAAGCGCCCACATGTGCTCGGCACACGCCGCGCCTCTAGCCAATCTTGTGTAGCAGAATCGTTTATATTAATTAACCTAAGAAAGCTGAAATTGGTCTCCAGAGTTTTACTTCGCCTTCTCTGCACCTCCTCCAGTCCAGAAAACTAGACGCAGCAACCCTGCTTCTAAAACTGGTGACCCGACGTTCGAGGGACAGGCACGCAAGGAAGAGTTCTTCTGAGAAGCCGGAAAAACGACGGAGCTATGTTCGCACGCAGCCCGCGACCGATCTCGGCGCATCTCCGAAGACGACGGATCTACCGAGAAGGCAGCAGTTCAGCAATCTCACAGCAGGCCAGAAGTGGCTGTGAGCCCACGAGTGAGGCCGGAAGCCAGTCTCCAAGCCACGCGGCGCGGCAGCCAAGGGCCGGCCACGAGGTCGCGGCCGAGAGCTACCTCTGCACCTTCCAGAAAC
This sequence comes from Ormyrus thymus, assembly GCA_035582935.1. Lineage (NCBI taxonomy): Eukaryota > Metazoa > Arthropoda > Insecta > Hymenoptera > Ormyridae > Ormyrus > Ormyrus thymus. The sequence goes on from JAWWEM010048866.1 coordinate 3,801, forward strand.
AACTCCAGGTAACGCAGACGCGACGCTGCAGCAGGGCGGGACCGAGCCATTCAACGCCGGACGCAAGCGACCAGAGTCGAGAGCGGCAACATTCTTACGACCACGCGTTCGCGTTCTCGACACCGACCGGCTTAGAGAGCACACCGCGCGGACCAACGTCGGATACCGCTCGTTTCCAGCACGTGAGCCGAACTCTTTTCCCGGACGTCGCGATAGTTACGGACGACGAAGGGTGCGTTTCTTTCGAAGCCGCGCAGCACCACGTGGGCGCGCATAACCTTACACTGCAAGACGGAGGCGTGCTGAACCACAACGCATACCTGTCGCACGAGCCCGCCGATGCATCCGATATGGCCAACGTAGCGAAGGAAACGCTTGCACAATTTTGGTCAGACGAACCCAACGTTCGGTTTCTTCAGGCTGAAGCAGCGTTTGCGACCCACAACATCACGAATGACGCGCAGAAATATAATCTTGTCGTCGCCGCTTTGGATCCAGCCACGGTGAGCAAGTTCGCTGAAGTCATCAGTCGACCACCGGATGCAGACAAGTATAGGACGCTGAAAAATGCAGTCATCACCCGGACAACCGACTCTGCTGAAAAGCAGATTTTGAAGGTACTCACCAGCCTACACCTAGGCGACAAAAAGCCGTCCTTTCTCTGGAAAGAGATGAAGAAAGTGGCAGGCAACACCATGTCGGATCCAGCCCTGAAGGTCAAATGGTTCGACTTGCTTCCACCAAACATCGCCATGCTCCTACGCATCGTCGATAAGGAAAACGTAGCCTAAGCTTACTGAAGTCGCTGATCATCTCTCCGAGCAGTCAGGCACAGCAATGTCAGTCGCTGCAACGACTAGCCCAGCAGCAGCGATAGACCTGGTGTACGAGATGATGTCTCTCAAGGCTGCAGTAGCACAGCTTGCCGCTGTACACACACAAAATGTTCAGTAACGCTCTCATTTCAGAAGCAGACTATGTAGCCGTTCCAGGACAAGGTCCAAAAGTTGACCAAGAAGATCAACAGGCTCACAAGGATACTGCTGGTACCACGCCAGACACGAACCTGCAGCAAAGCGCTGAGCAGCTAGTTCTCAAACTTGGTCTACGCAGAGACTTCGAGTGCAATTTTACCGTTGCCGACGTCCCACACGGTATTCTCTGCGCAGACTTCTTGGTTAAATAAAGACTACTTCCTGACTTTCACAATACGCGTCTCATCGATCCGCTCACTTGTCTCTCAGCTCCAGGCATCCACGATAGTTCAGCTCTGCACTCTGTCTCCACGATAAAGCCATTCGACGACCTGGACCAAGGCACAGCGCAACAGTACAAGGAGCTTCTCGAGGAGTTCAAGGACCTCTTTGAAGCGATCAGCAGCCCCATTTAACCCCCAGGGTTGCCGGTGAAGCACACCATCACCACCGTAGCCCCGTCAGTCGCAGAAAGGTTTCGTCACCTCACAGGTGAGTACCTCAGCGCAGCTAAGCAAGTCTTCACCGATCTGCTGAACAAGCGCATCATCAGGCCTTCCAACAGTCCGTAGGCCAGACCATTCTACCTGGTGCCAAAGAAGGATAATTCCTGGCGCGCCACCGGCGACTATCGTCGTCTTAATGCGTCTACCGTTCCAGATCGTTACCCGCTGCCCATTATCGAAAACCTACTACAAGAGTCCAAAGGAAACGTCTTTTCAACGGTGGACCTCCAGAAGGCATTCCACCAAATCCCTATCGCGGACCAGGATATCTAAAAGACAGCTGTCACGACACCCTTCGGTCTCTTCGAGTTTTTCGGCACCTCACTTGGCCTTCGCAATGCGGCGCAATCGATGCAGCGCACGATGGGCGACGTTCTACGGAACCTACCGTTCGTCAAGGTCTACGTAGATAACATCGTCGTCGCCTCAGCGGACCACGCTGAGCATCTCCAACACCTTTGGAAGCTGTTCGAAATCCTCCTGGAAGCCAATTTGAAGGTCGATAAGGAAAAATGCACACTTGGCACACGCCAAGCTCTCTATCTACGATTCCTTGTGTCGAAGAACGGAATTGAACCGCCTCCAGACCGACTGGAAGCAGTCCAGGCTCTTCCGCAAATCACAACAGCTACAGAAATGAAGAGATTCATAGAAATCATCAACTTTTACAGAAGGTGCGTTACACACGCTGCGAAATTACAGGCACCACTTCATGACCTCATCAAAGGGCTCCCCAAGAAAGGAAAAATCAGCTGGACCCCGGAAGCGGAGGACGCCTTCCGACGCTGCAAAGGCAGCCTCGTCAACGCAATCCGCACGACATTCATCGTTCCAGGCGCACCGCTAGCGCTCACCACGGACGCGTCAGACTCCACCATAGGAGCAGCGCTCGACCAGCTGCAGTCGAATGGAAATTGGCGACCGCTCGGACTATTTTCGAGGAAGCTCAACGACACCCAAAGACGCTACAGCGCGCATGATCGGGAGCTGCTAGCAGTCTACGAGGTAATCAAACATTTCGCCAGAATCCTGGAGGGTCGTCAATTCACAGTCCACACCGACCACAAACCGCTCGTGTACGCACCGGGCCAGAAATTTGCACACTCCAGAGAAATCGACAACGCTCGTCAGACAGCAGCAACAGCTCCAGTAACGCCAACCCTACAACGGAAAGAATTTCGGTGCCTTCTACACTCGACGCTGCAACCATCGCTGACGCTCAAGCCAATGTCGCGGAACCCCCCAATCTTAGCACGAGCTCAAGCTTAAACCTCCAAGACTTCGTCATCAATGGCCACAGAATCTACGCCTCAATCTCGAATGGGATAGTTAGACCACCTCATCTACCTCAGTCACGTCGCTGTAGCGCTTTCGACATCATCCACGGCCTCGCGCACACAGGCATCAACGCTACAGCCATTACAAAAAATCTACGACTCAAACGTCTTCATACTACCGGCGTCACTCACAGATGGAAACACGCACCCACACGCGTAAACACTTATATTTACACTCTCGCCATTTAGAGAACCTACGATAAGAAGGATTTCAGATTCCACTAAATATAGATAGATTAAGTTTTATCAACATATAGAAATCACAGTCTTACCCCCACGTATTTTATTTATTTTTTCGCTTTTTCTTGCTCGAAGCAAAAAAATGTACTAAAAAGTACTTAAATCCCGATTAATTTAGTCAACGAGACTTTAGCATTTTAGTTTACTTTTCAAGTTGCTTTCTAATATCCTATAGGAAATAACCCCGTTATAAGAAATTTGTCGAAAATACAAAGAATATTTATTTTTTATAAGCATATTTAAATTGTTAAAAATGTTCAAAGCTTTTCGCTTTACGAAATGATAAAGTAATTTATGTATTAATTTTAATTATGTAATTAAAACTTTTATTTCTATTTTTATTTTCTGATTCTATGTGATCTGAAGAGGAGTTTTACAATCATTAGTGGAAAAACATTTTCCGGCACCTGATCGAAATCGGATTAATCGGGTACTTGGCCTAGATTTACCTAAACCAAATATTAATGCAAGGCATGACGAAAATGATGTAATTACTAGATCGACAGATACTAATAAGCGAAAATCTGTTCGCCGGGCAGCTCAACGAGCTTCTAAAAAAGTACGTATGTGGGATTCTGAGAAAGAAATTTCGGATAAAGAAAAAAATGACGAACAGAGTTCTGATTCTGAATTAAAAATAACTGATTCTGAAAGCGAAGAACCATTTCCATCAGACGAAGAAATTAGTAATCCTAGTTCTGATTACAATCCTTTTGATAGTGATAGTGATTCTGACGTAGGTAAGTTTACAATTTTATTTAAAAGAACATCAAATTTTTATAATTTTTATAAATTAATACTAATTTGAGATATATAAAGAATAATTGGGAAAGAATAACATTTATTACGTCTTTATTGAGCAAAGATAAATATTTTATTAACTTTTAGAGGACGGGGAAATTTTGGTTTAAATCGACTTTTTTTTAGAGCCAAAATTTATCCATATTTTTAACAAATAGCTCATTGTACGTCCCGAACGGAATCACCAATATGAAAAAAAATTTTAAATCACTTATTAAATTCTGAAGTATTTCATCAACCGCAAGTTTAAAAAGTTCAAAACTAAAATTAAGGCCATTCACATCTTTCGAAACGCACAGTCAGGGGTTCGAAACCCATAAATTAGTTCAAATTTCCCAATAATGAAGTAAACTTCGACACAAAATCTGCTAACAGAATTTATGACAATTTCTGATGTAACGGGGTGAATATTCGCCGGAACTCATAGCGAAACCGACCTCGTGTACTACGCACGGCGGTGCAATGCCGTGCTTTTTCAGTACGTCGATTGCTCCTTTTTTCCGCTCAGCTGGCTCAGAAAGTTGGGAACGAGTGCCTCACACTCGTCCGCGCGGGGAGGCGGCGGAGTCAGGAAAATGACCTAGAAGGGATTGCGGAAAAATGAACGGATGACACAACTGGGTCGTCAAATAACTACGCGAGAGATCAGTGATAAAATGAATACCAGCTTATTCAAGATAAACTAAGAACGTTAAAGTTCGCCGGCCGACAGAGCGGCACGGACCGGCGAGCAATACAAAAAAGGTAGATCAGTTAAAAGGTACAACGAAATAAAATGGAACAAAAAGTAACGCGTGATTATTATCCTAGTGGTTGTGCGCCCTTGCAAGCTAACGTCGCGCAGTTCGACGATCAGCCGGTGCTGATCGCTAACACTCCCTTGTGAGTACGAGAGAGAAAGAGCGCGGTAGACGACAGCTCTGCCGACTCGCGCGCGAGAGAGGAACAGCTCGCTCTTGAAGAGAGCCGAGCGTTGCCGAGCACGGCCGAGGTCTGGCGAGCTTCGAACAAGGCGGTTAGCTCGTCGAAAGTGACTATACCGAGTCACCCACTCGTTCCGTCTCTCTCACTCTGCCGCGCAACCGGCGTTGTACGGCGTACTCCCGCCCGTTCTCTCTCTACAGCTAATTCGCGCGCACTAGTGTAATCGGAGCTTGCGCCGCCACCGATGCGCTCGCATACAATATATCCAACTTACGTTGGCGACGCTGCTATGAATTCGAAGCTGGAGGCGGGCCAAGCGCGTAGCTGATCTCGCTTGCCGTTCGGGTTCCTGGCAACCGCTACACCAGGGGACTCCTCCACAACGTCACTCCGCTCGCACAACAATTCGGTCGCACGCACGATGAAACCTCACGAGTTCTTCCGGTTACCAAAACTCCGTTTCCTCACGCGGTTGTCGGAGAGCAAAAAGGCACGTGCGGGCAAAATGCGCGCACATTTCGCGCACTTCTTCCCTCTAGGTATCAGCGCGAGCACCCCCAACCCTTAATTAGCTGCGATAATGCGGTACGACATTCGCGGACACCGTTACACTGATTATAAATACGGACCGCTTGTCAAACACAAGGAGTCTATCAAAATTCACGTAATAAGGCCGACCGTAATCGTATCCGTTCTGTAAGACACCGACCTAACGGGCTCCGTGTCGCTTTAATCGCACGTAAAAGAAACACTGTTCGCCATTATTAGCCTAAAATTTAAATATTCGGAAGCTTGATTTAGCTTGTAAATCGTAATTGTGTTGTAATCGCGATTTCCTGCGAAAGGCGATAATAATAAAGCCTATTAAGTTTAATTTAAAGTGTTTTGTCAGTTTATTTACTCTCCCGCCTACTCATGCCATAAGGACATCCTTATATCCTCAATTTGCGATAGTGAGAGAAGCGCGTGCATTCCTCCGGGAGACAGTAAGTTACCAAGATTTGGCACTAAATATATTAAGAAAAGAAAGTTAATAACATAGCGGAGTCTCCCTGCTAGAACCATACCCTTTCCTTTTGAGTCTAACAATTGAATAAGTCAAATTAATACAAGGAGTGAACTTAAATTCTTTAAATTCTTTTATTCTCATTTAAATAATGTTTTACATTTGAAAAGTCCTTTTACTCATAATCAGGACTTAATACAATAAGGAACAAAATAAATATATCTAAAATTTTATGATCTTTTTACACATGTTTTGACTTGTTTTAAAAATTTTTTTTTATTTGAAAATAATAAAATATAACTGAGTTATATTGAAAAATCTTGAGTAGATCGTAAGCAATGTTTGACACGGTGTACAATCTACCACCATCAATAATAGTATACAACAGTTAGGAAAGAAAAACTGGTTAATGTTGTCCTGTAAGCAATTGATGAACCTCCGTTTGAAGAAAAGAATCAAAAATTGTAAAAATGGTAAATGTAAAATCAAAAGCTTTCATTTTTTTGAAAAAATTGACCTCTTTTTTTGCATTAAAAACATGTTTATTTTCTAAATATTAATGTTATATGCAGTTCATCCAGGAGTCATTAGTATTTTTAAAACGTGTGTTAAATTTGAAGCCAATTGGTTGAATACTTTTTGAGTAATCGTGTACACCGACTTTAAACTTGGCGAAAATAAAAGTTTCGAGAAAAACGCGTTTGAAGTTTCGCTATGTCCGTATAGCTGCGGGAAAGTGCATCTTGAATATAAGCTCTCATTAAAATAGTTTTGACTTTTAGCCCAAACAGTAAAGTTTATTGCATGTTACAGATGTCAAAGTAATTTTTCAGACAATAAAAAAAATGGATTTTTTTAAGCTTCTACACGGGATTCCCCCCTTAACAGCTTTCAGTTGGTATACCTATGTTTTTTGATGTGCTGAGTACGAAAGAAAATAGTAAAAAAAATGCTGAAGGCACCTCGACCTTAAAAATCGCATTTCAAGGTCAAATTCTTATTTTTTTGCTGTTTCAGCGTCAAAGTTGGTACATCCATGGTTTTTTATCTGCTGAGTATGAAAAAAATAGTTAAAAATGCTAAATGCACCCTTAATCTTAAATATTGCATTTGTCAAATAGTTATTTTTCGCTATTTTAGCCTCAAAATTGGTACATTGATATTTTTTTATTTGCTGAGTAGGAAAAAATAGTGAAAAAAAAAATGTTGCTGGCGTCCCTGATCCTATATTGATGAGCTTTCTTCTTTCAAAGCGCAGTGACTTCGAACTACAGTTCTTCAGTAATTTTTATCTAAAATCAAGGTGGACAATGCCTTTCTGAAATAGATATTTTTGGAAAACTAGAAGCTACGTTGAATTTTACTCTGAATTTTATCATCAGATAAAAATTTAATATTATCCCCAGATAATAGTGTCAAAAAATGACAATAGTAACAAATAAATGTAAACTGGAGGAACTCTGATCCTAACGAATCAATAGCAGCGATCTGCAACAAATTTACCTTATGTAATCCAATAGTAAAAAATGTTAGGCCAGTAGAAAAGAGAGAGAGAGAGAGAGAGAGAGAGAGAGAGAGAGAGAGAGAGAGAGAGAGAGTACCGAGTGCTAACTCGCTGGTAAATATATTTAATGAATTTAATTTTAGGCGTCGAATTAGCTTTGAAGATAAGATGAGGTTGCGATACACCGTATTACTATTTTCGCATTTAGCAAACAGAATAATATGCCATATTCTCTAAAATTCAATGAGTGAATTTTGCAATCCAATCAAAGAATGATAAAAAAATCACTCCTTGAAAATAAATTCTCACTCTTAGAGTGAAAACTACTTTGAAGTTATGTTGTTTTCACTCTACAGAAGTGAACATTCAAATTGCAGAAGTGAAAATTTACATCAAAAGAAGCGACTAAGTTGGTATTCTTCCACGGTGAGAATTATCTCTATTGGAGTGACCCACACAACAAGAAATATTGCTATATAACGATAACGATAACGATAACGATAACGATAAAGATAACGATAACGATAACGATAACGATAACGATAACGATTTTTTTTTTTATAGAGGTCGGAGGAAATCTTTCATAGACCGTCAGGGGGCCGACCCCCTGGTGTGTGGGACTCTCCGGCACGGAAGGTGCCGGCCTACCCACTAAAACCTCACCCCCTTGATGCATGCCCGCCGACTGCGTCCCGCAGTTAAAACTGCAGATCAGAGTCGGCGGGAGTGCATCGAGGGGACCTCCTCTCCCTGGCTCTAAACCCCGCCCCGGAATCCGCCATTAGGCATTACTTCGGGGAGGGGACCAGGGTGATTGCCATCGGGGCACTCTACTTTCTTAAAATTAAATGAATTTTCTACTTACCTTAGGGGAGGTCCGCCTTCTTTCGCTTCAGAATATCCTCGGCGAAATTGGCGACCCTCCCCCACTTCTGTATGCTGGAGAGCATCACCGGGACGATGCCTTCCGGAGTTACCCTTCCGACATCGTCCTCCAGTCCGCTCCTCTCTCCTTGCCACCGCCCACA
>JAWWEM010048877.1:0-12119 GCA_035582935.1 Ormyrus thymus
CAAAAAACGTTTCATTATGACCGGAAAACTGGCCATGTTTTATGGCCATTTTGTAGATTAAAAATTCTACCAGGGTCGAAATCATTTGAATATATTCAAATGATCCACATCTAAATTATTTTGACTACTGAACTTCTTCGAGAAGCCTCATCTCGCCTTGCAATAGCACCGCTAAAACTGCACTTCTCGCCAAAAATTCACGGCGAGATCGCGGGATTCCCGGGAACGGCGGTCGAAAGTTTCGGGGGCGATTTACGTTAACAGGTGCGTTTATCACCAAGAAAGCCCGCTCGACGCCCGACGTAAACGGGGCAATAGCCCGACGCGCGCCGCCGCCGGGGTAATTACTCCTGGGCACGAGGAAGCCGACGAGGCAGCGGGCCGAATTCTCTCCGGACAAGCCCTCCGGCCGGTCAGCGTCTGAGATGTAGCCTCTCGATAAACTTCAGCGCGCGAATATCGATTTTATAATCGTGGAACGGGGTCACGCCATTCATTATGCAGGCTCTTGTCTTCTCTCTCTCTCTCTCTCTCTCTCTCTCTCTCTCTCTCTCTCTCTCTCTCTCTCTCGCTCCCCCGGCTCCTTTACTCTGCGCGGGGCGATGCTTTGTTTAAGTTTATTAAGTCGGTGCTCGACTTAATCGTCGGCTTGAAATCGTTTTCTGCGGGGTTCTCGGCTTTAGGTGGATTAGGCTTTGATTGGATGAGGCATTTTCTTTTCGTCAGAGAGATGTGATGAAGATTGTTGCGAGGAACGATGCTAGATTTTCAAAGCTTTTTGGTAATACATTGATGACAAAATTGGAGGGAATTGTTATTAAATTTACTATACAATTGTGGTATAAATATAAAAAAATATATATAAATATACAATTTAAAGAAGTTGAAACTAATGACAGTACAAATCTATAACGTATAATAAGGTGAAATTAATATCAATGGCTTCTTCTGTATAAGAAAATTGATTTTTATTTTATTAACAAAGCGTTTTAACTTTGATTGAGATTAATTTTCAAGGCAAAGTCAAGACAGAGCCGGTCAAAACAATTCTTGGGGTTGAAACGTTGGTTTTGTTAGTAAAATAAAAACTGCTTTTTTTGACAGAAGAAACCATTGGTATTAGTTTGTTCTGTTTATACGAGTACAAATGTAAAATTAAACTCACCAGTATTGGACTCTTGAAAGGTTTAATTTTTACTTTAATAATATTCGACAATAAATGAACGGATCAGAAAAATCGAATTTAACATTTTACAAGCTCACCCACTTCCCAAGCTTCGCCTGCCCGCACAAAAGCGGCAAGATGAAATTTGATTAAAAAGTAAACTCGAAGTCCGCAGCCGGGGCTCAGACCCGATCAAGTATTCCGCGCGAGCCGCGGCCGAGCTAAAGAGAGCCGTGCTTTTCAATTTCAGAATGCAAATGGCGGAAGAATGGCTGAGGACGTGGATCTGTCTGAGCCTTCTCCTCGCCTGGGCGCGGGCGGCGCGTCCGCGCTTCGACGTCTCGACCGACATGGGAATGGTGCTCGTCCCGGCGGACGCGGAGGTCGACACGGCCATCTTCCGGCTTCGCGCCACCGATCAAGACGCCGACTTCCCCTTGATTTTCGAGATTATCGGTATGATCACCGATCGTTTCTTATCTGTAGTCTTAAATTTGGCAGAGTGTTTTTGATCAATAAAAATGCTGCTGCTGGTCTGTCTTGGCAAAATGGTTATTTCTTAAACAATTCCTGGCCAATATTTCACGCGATAACGTTAACATCGCGTTAAACGAAATTTGCTCTGACGATAATTAATAATCGACATGTTGGCAAGGAATTGTTTAATAAATAAAGCAGCATTTTTATTATTTTTTTTCTACCGATATCGTACAGCTGCCACGACTTAAACTACAACCTTTATTAAAATGCTAATCTTGCACTGTGAAGGATTACGACGCGCCAATTTTAAATCTTAAAGAAAAACATTCATTTCTGAGTGTAATTCTCAGTTAACGAAAAAGTACATTCAAATAATATGTAAAACTTCAGGACTAATAGAATCCTCCCAAAAAATGAGAGCTTCTTAACTTAAATCAGATATATTAATAAAAAGCTTTGTATTTAAAAATTGGAAAATGATAAAATCCGAATATAACATAATTATACCTGAAATTTACATTACAAAATGCAGAAAACATTGATAAAATATCTATCAATAAAGTTTGCGCAATCAAAAAAAGGAAAAAAAAAAGAAAAACGTCTCCACGAAAGGGAAAGTAAGAAGCAGTTAAATTCTCAGCGACGACCTCGCCGATCGTGCGCGTCGAGAACCTCCCCTGCACCCTCTACAACAAGGTCTGCCAAGCGAACGTGATCCTGACTCGGCGCCTGGTGCCGGGCAGGCTGCACGACTTCGTCGTGAGGGTGCGCGACTCGAAGGGCGACGTGAACTCGATGCAGGCCACGATCTCCGTCACCAACGCGACGACGCCCCGCGACAAGATCTTCCCGCACCTGCCCTCCCTCGTCATGGTGCCCGAGGTAATAAAGCTCCCCCCCGAGAAATTAACGCCGGCCGGCGCGGAGAAATTACGATTCTTTGCGTTTTTCAAGGATACGAAGCCGGAGAAGGAGCTGGATTATCTCCTCGTGGAATCGAATCCCTACAGCGGGAAGCCGGTGTACATAGAACTTTGGGTATGATTCTGCGAGACGCGCTGAAAAGTTTGCCAACAAGCGGAGATTGAGTTTATGCAATGTTCTCTACTGTTTTAGCAACCTAAGGAACTGTTCAAAATTAGACAGAGGCAGATGGGCAGTCAGACGAAGGGTATAATTACGCTTATAGGAGAATTGGACTTCGAGACTCAATCGATGTACACGCTCACGATGTATGCCACGGTAAATTATTGACAATTTCTTAATATTAGCCCTGTTGGCTTATAAGTTAGTTGCGTTGAGTAGATCAAATATAGCTTTGGACTACGCATCCGATCCAGAGGCTTTTCTCAATTGTTACGGCTATAGTCTTGTCAAACGTGAAAAATGTTTAGGATTTTTAACAGAAATGACGACTAAAGTTTATTTAATACGATATATTCTTTCTTTGTGTATTAGCTAATAAACTTTTAATTTGAAGGTGAAAATAAACTAAAATACTTATAAATAAAGCTAATTCTTCTAATATTACATGTTAATTTCAAGGTGGAATTTGAAAATCCTGCAAATTTTTCGGTGCTTTTTATGAAACCAACTATAATTATGTTTGAAGAATTTTGTTTGAAACAAAGGTACATTTAACCCAATTTTTTCGAAAACCAATAAGATTAACAAAGCTTATTTCTTACAAAGCGTTAGGCTAGACGATTATGGTTTTGTCAGTATTTCATTATCTAAAAAAATATTCCAAAGTGTGAACCGAATTCATAAATCGTAAGTCAGTTCTAATTCTAATCAGTTCAAATAAATTCATTCATACACTAAAAAAAAAAAAAAAAAATCTAAAAATATCAATACCTGCAGGTGATAATAGTTTTAATTTAAGTTAAATTGCATGAACAACGATAAATTTGTTCCAGAGTTGTAATCCATTTAAAGCGTATGATGCTTTTAAAATGAACTTTTAAAAAATGTGCGTATTTTATAGCTGGTTTTTCTTTTCATTGGTAATGTATAATATAATTTTGGAATAAATGCTGCTTCTTTTTTAGAATTTATTTTAAACCTCTTTCTACTGTACTATCATTTTTATCATAATCATTTCTGTCTCCTAATGTATGCATTGACTTGATTATTAAACATACCTTAATTTTTACCAGAAACATACCATTTAGCATCCCAGGTTGAATATCTCAAAATTATAACTACTGTACCGATCAGTAGAGATTTTCACGTGTTTCGTCAAGCTTCGAGGCCTTTCTGCTTTAAAAAGGATACAGCTTTAATAAAATTTTTTGAAACAGGATCCATACACAGAGCCTGGAAAGGACACGCGCAACATCGCCGGTCTCCACGTCGTCGTGGTTGTCCAGGACGTGCAGGACGTACCTCCCGTGTTCACCTTAGCACCGCCGCTGACAAAGATCAACAACACCGTAAAGCCCGTAGGTCGAGCTTAATTTTCAAGCTCGCGTTAAGTGGCTGAAACTTTTAACCGCCTCCCTTTGCTTTACGACAGGGGGACGTTATTCTGCGAGTGCACGCCGAGGACGGCGATAAAGGGGTGCCGCGGGAGGTTACCTACGGCCTTATCTCCGAGGGCAATCCGTTCACACCGTTTTTTAACGTGTCCGAGACCACCGGTAAGCGAGAGCTCTATCTGGATTTATCTATTTGCACGTTATCCTGCATGGCACGTGAAAAAGTAAAATATTAATTAAAACTAAAGAATGCTCGGAATCGACTGAATGAACTCTCTAAAGTAGAATAAATGAAAATTCACTTATTCGAAGTGTATATGTACTTATTCGCGATGTCAAAAGTCTTCCACGTGGAATAAGTGAATATTCACTTATTATATAAGTGACAATCATGTAAGGGCTGAGAAAATTCAAAATTTTCACTTATAAAAAAGTGAATTTTCAAGTGCTTAATTTTCAAAATAATATTTTCACTTATTTGAACGTGAAAACCACACTCACTTCCAACATAAGTGAAAGTTTCACGTATTCTACTTTAGAGAGAACTGTAGATATATTTTGCTTGTAGCAATAAGCAAGTAAAAGAATTCATTTGGATCATTGCATGTGACCTAGATTGACAATAAGGGCTTCATGGTTGGTAATTAGCAGCAAATAATAATAATTAAATGAACGGAATCTAAAAACGAACTATTAAACGATAATCGTAATCTAAAATCAATGCGTTAATGATTTCTGGCAACAAGATAAATTCGTTGATCGCATATGCATGCCATTATGGTACAGGGGATTGATAACTGTTATTAGCCCTAATAGAAAATAGGTACATTGAATCAATTCGAACATACAAATTATGCAATCGTGAACGTACGGAGCAAATGGTTTCCCGTTTTCTCAATTAAGTTATTCGATCTATCAAAATCATTCATATTTTTTGAATTTAATTTAATACACTGAGCAGCCAAAGTTTGTAAAATTTACAAAAATACTCGTAAAAATTACCAACCAAGTTGGGAAAACGATCACAGACTACGAGAATGAAAGTTTTTACCAACTATAGGTTTGTAATTTTTCTCGTAGTCTGTGATTGCTTTACCAACTAGGTTGGTAATTTTTACAAATCTTGGTTTCTCAGTGTAGATTTATAAAAATGAATGTTGTTAAAAATGAATACTTGAATTTATAAAAACTTTTCTGTAGTCTACAAAGAAAACGATTGCTCGATTTATTTATTAAGTAAAATTAATTAGTTCATTGTTTATTTATTAAAAAGATAATGTCAATGGTTGTTTTTTCTTTTTAAATATGAATAAAAATTAATCGTTTAAAAGAAAATTCTTTTATTCCTAATACCAAAATAATAATAATAACAATAAAACTTTATTCAGCGCTCTAGGATAAAATCCCCTTAGTTGCGCACTCTTCCAAACTGAATTGTCGTTAAATTTTTTGTCGGAAAACTTCTTGCAACCCTTCCGCAACTAAGTTCTCCCGCTTCCCCGTTGTTGCGCATATCGATTAGAAACTCAGCCCCGTGAAAAAAATCAAACGCCGGCCATAAGGACATGCAATGCCCTCGTACGTTTCTTCGTTACGTGCCCTTATCCCCCCCCCCCCCCGTACAGTCGTGTGCAGTATGCATGTAAATACGCGAGATAACGATCGCTGTGTACACCTGATTTACACGCGTGCCGCGACGCGTGCCGAGCGCATTCTTTTCCGCTCCGCGTCCTTTTTCGCTCTCTGTGTGTCGAGTGATTTTCGTGGGCGGGGGTGGACTTTACGGGTGAACGGAGGGGGTTAATTAGGAGTCGCGCCAGTATTCTTATCGTTGGAGGGCTGTTAATGACTTTGGCAATAAATATATCTCGGTGATTGATTGTTTTATGATAAGGGAAATCATTGGGGTGAGCTATTTTTGTACTCTTTTAATTGTCGCAAAATTCTGGGATTTAAATTATTTATATTTTGTAATTTATTCAGAATATTTTTACGTCTGCGTCTGTCTCTAAAATTATAAATTTTCACTGTTGCCTTATATCCTAACAGCTTTTTAGCTAAGAAATACTGTTTATTTGTGAATCTAACAGGTTAAAAAAAAACTCCGTCATAAATCTCGTGATAAGGGAGGATAATAATTTGCCTAGAGTAATGTTAATAATTGCACATTGTTAGACGCCGTTCCGCCGTATTTCTGTGACTACACCATTCGCAAATCCATGAAATATCCTTACAGGGAAAGAAATACCAAAGATATATAGGTATGCGCGGTGCTTGATTTTATAGTTTAAGAGCCGTCCATGTTTTATTCATTTGAAATGTGGAAGGCGATATTACACGTACTCGCGCAGAACTACGAAACATGCCGAGCCTCGGGCTGAAGAATAAAGGAAATGGAAATATTAACGTAATGACCTATGCAATTTCTCTTAGAATTAATGAGTTTTAAAATACTAAAATTTACGTTTCAAGGGATACTCTCATTATAATTGATTACTTTAAACAAAAATTAAAAATTGTTGTTAATGCATTTAATCAAAGGTATTTCACTTATGAAAGCTTTTGATGATTTGAAGGCAAATTAAAGACTAAAATTTGAAGGCTATTCTGATTATTTTTTAAAAATATTCCATTCATTTCGAAACACTTTGTAGAATTTAGGAATGCTTTTGTACTTGACTTTGCAATAATATTTACAAATAGCTTTTATTGTAAAAAATTTACTTTTAGAACCGTCTTTGAATTTAAATAATAATCGATATTAACAAATGCTATTGCTTTCTCATCAGGTGAGATAATACTAGCCAGGCCTTTAGAAGAGTTGACGAAAATCACTCACGTGGGGGCGCCGATCGTTTTAAAGATTGTTGCCGAAGAAATTAGAACTATGAGAGACGAGCCTCCTGCTCAGGCGACGATTGTGGAACTTGGACTTTTACTTGGAGAGCCAGGGAACAGCCCACCGTATTTTGAAAATGATAAGTCAGTATCAATTTTAAAACCAAACTTTGTTAATTACTAGTTAAAATTTCAGCTATAATAAAAAATTTAAACATCCCCTGTTGGAAGTTTTCACCATTATTTCGTCAGTTTTTGGCCAATTTTTTAAAAATTTGCACAATTTTTTACCAATAACCCTGTTAAAAACGACAGTTTTGATCGAAAAATTGGTAAAAAAATTAGCCAAAGTGAAAATATAATAAATATACTGTAAATAATATTTAATAATAGTATTCAAATTATAGTATTATTTTTAAAAAATTCTCTATTTAAAGTGATTTTTAGTTTAAATAATTTTTTAAAATTGTTCATATTTTTTAATTGTAATAAAAAATTAAAATTGTTAATTAAATTTTTTATTAAATTTTTTAATCCGCAAACTTTGTAATTTAAATAATAAATTCAAAGATATGTTAACGTTTTAAATATAAAATTTATTTTTCATCAGTTTTTGGCTAAAAAAATGGTCAATTATTGGTGAACTGGCCATTAAAAAATGGTGAAATTTCCCACAGTGTCGCTATTATATTATTCCATTGATTATTTTTATTCTAATTTTATATATATCAAATGGGGCTAAAAGAATAAAATGTAATATGTATAATTAATGAAAAATAAAATATTTTTTCAACATTTGCCTAGCTACGTGGCCTGGATCAATGAAAACGCTGAGCCGGGTACGATAATTATGTTTACCGAGTCTTACTCCACGCTTGTCAAAGACGAGGACATCGGCAAAGCTGGCGTCTTTGCTTTAAAATTGGAAAATAACAATGGAACCTTCGAAATCAGCCCTGCTGTCGCGGAAAGAACTGCAAGTTTTATTATAACAGTGCGCGATAATAGCCTTATCGATTATGAAAAGTTTAAAAGTCTTCGCTTCAAGGTAACGTTCCTTTTTTAATACAAAAATATAAATTAATAAGCTTCGGTATAAGCATACGCCTCATCAACAGATTGTTGCGCAAGAAGTTGGGCCTGCAACTAATTTATCGACATCTGTACCGGTGACGATTTTTTTGAGGGATATAAATGACAATCCACCAGTATTCGATATCCCAGTTTACGAAGTTACTTTATCAGAAAATGCTAATGGCGGTACGAGAGTCGTTCAGGTGATTTACTTTTATTATACATCAACCATAGCATTAGAGACTTTTCGTAATAATCTCGGTAATTTACGAGTAATTTAATACTTCAGGTACACGCAACGGATAATGACGCAGGCGTCTTTGGCAGAATCCAATACGTTAAGATTATTGGCAGTGGAAGCGAAGCTTTTGAAATGAATCCAGATACAGGACTGATTACTGTGTCCATGGGATCTGTTCTTGATCGCGAACAAACATCTAGATTACAACTGACTATAGAGGCGAGAGACGAAGACGGCAGAGGACTCAGAGGCATTGCCACCTTGATTGTAAACATTTTGGATGTTAATGACAACGAACCTGTTTTTGAAAAAGGCATATACGAGTTTTTACTTAACGCGGAATTGACAAACTTTACGATGCCTGCCTTTATTAAGGTATTAATTATGAGTCAATAAAATTCTTGGAATAACATCCCCTTTTTATAAATCTGAAAATGTGTAATTGTAAAATGTAAATTTTTAAGGCTACGGATTCTGATGCTGAAGCTCCAAACAATATTGTGCGGTATGAGATTGTTCATGGAAATTACGAAAATAAATTTCAATTAAACGAAGAAACTGGCGAACTTATGCTTCGCGAAGCTATAAACAGAGTTAGAAAAATTCGTCAAAATCTTAAAAACAATTTGACGTCCAATTTAAGGAAAAAATTTCGAGAACCCGATATTGAATTATCAAGAAATCAAACGAATACCACCGACGCGACAAATTCAACTTTCGATCCAGGATTTCGTGATTTTCATCTTTTAAATAATTTCACTGATTTAGATTCAGATTCAACAAATCAGAGTAGAAGAAGGCGAGCAGAAGATAATCCCCTTTTTACATTGACTGCTAGAGCCTACGATTTAGGTATTTTATAAACCTATTAAAAATTTCTTAATGCACGGGTGGCGATTAATTTTCTTAATTACAGGAGTTCCACATCTTTCAAGTATAGCGCAAATCCGGATTCTGCGACCAATGTCTGCCTTCGCTCGAATAGTTATGTTCGTAATGCCCGGAGAAAATCCAGACCCCAAGAAGACTGCTGAAACATTGGCTACGATTACAGGTAGTCGCGTGACAATTCAAGAGATAAAGCCGTACGTTCCTCAAGTCGATCCTGGAAGTAATTCTGATTTAGGAAAAAGGTAATTTACCAATTTGCTGCGCCTTTATAAAATTTTAAAAAATTTGTAATAAAGGGACAGTCAAATGTATTATCATAGATAAAAGATTTATGCACTTTATGAATAAAATTTCATTTCTAATTTTACAGAAGCGTAGTTGTTGCTCGGGTAGAGCAAAATGCTCCTGGAACGTTGGTAGATGTTGACAAAATCAGGACGTCATTAGCTGCTAACGGATTCGGTATTCTCAGTGGCATGGATGGTTCGGATAATTACGCTCATCCCGGCACAGAGGACAATTCAAATAGCAACAACAGTGGAAAGAGTAGTACTAAGAATGTAACAGTTGTTGATTCGAGTACCGCGGAAGTGGTAAACTAATTACGTTATTTAGCAGCTAAGTATTTACAGTTAAATCAGGCACTTTAATTGCGGTTCGTTTGTTTTCAGACGGTTTACAAAGCTGAAAAAACATTGCTAACGTGGCTATTAGTTCTCTTGGGTCTTTTGCTTCTCGCTGTTTTAATTACGTTAATCATCTGCTGCATTTGTCCAATGTGCCCATTTTATATGGAACCGCGTAAAAGACGCATTCATTCTTCTGAGACGCTAATCATTCGTTCTGACGGAAGACCTAAAAGACATATGCATCGAAAACCTATTAATATGGAGGGTAATTCTTTATTTATTCATCTTCGTATTATATTATAGCATAAACATGTCTGAAACACATCACATTACAAATAACATGCAATAAAAAGATAAAGAGTCCACCATATAATGATTCAGTTATTTCAGACAAAATCGTGAATTTATCTTATCAGTCCAGAAAAAATAGTGCAACAAAATGATATTAGATATTACTGAGACTGATAAGGGTCAAAGACAGAAATTTCTCATTTTAAAAATGAAAAAAGTCGTCGTTAGTTCATAAAATTTAATTAGGCCCATTGAGATTTCTATTAAAAACCTATATTAAAATTATTCTAATACCGAATCTCACGGCATATTAAAGTCGATGTCAAATAATAAAGTATAAAAAGGTTGCACTCTTTCCAAAGCAAATTCAGATTTACCAAAAAGTGGATACTTTGACATTTTTCCCCACATAATTTTGCTTCCAGTTCACACGCATAAATTGCTTATTCACCCTCAAATCCTCAGGCTACTGCGGCGAACGAAAAGAGGCCTGGAGCGCGGACCCGGCGCGTCAGCACTGGCAGTTCAACCGTCGCAACACTCGAAACGCGGGCATCGCCTCTTTGCCCGGCGACGTGGTTACCGGCCACCAGAACGTCGCGGAGGTGGAGCATCTGCGCCGCGTCGCTTCTCTGAGGCACGACGGCGGCTTGGCACCGCCCGAGCCCGGGGTCTTCGGCGAGCACGTCGTTCACCAGACCCGGGTGATCCCCATGCCCGCGGAGGACGAGCGAATCTACTTGGAGGACGTGGAGGGGAACCGAAACTACGAGCAGGCGGAGATCGATTCGTTGAGGAGGCACGAGCTGGATAGGGGGAGTGATGGGGTTCTGAGGGACGGGTCGAGGCCGATGCCAATGCCAGGTAGACAGGAGGTCAGGGAGCAGCACTTTTACAGGGACGGCAATGCCGAGGTCCTCAGGCTGGTCACAAGAGGAGACATTGAAGATCGGGATCGAGCGGTATGTATTGTATTAATTCGTATTTATACTTTTACGTATTTAGTAAAGAAATGTACCATCAGCTCGTATAGTTTATTTTATTTTATTTCTTTATTTATTTAATCCGGAGTGATGCATAAAGCAAATTGAGTAATCCAACAGAGGAATATAAAATTCCTGCACGCCAGTCTCGAAAAAACTCCTTATAAAACTAATGACTAAAATTAAAACTAAAAGAAAACTGAAGCAAGTCTTGCGAGTCTTAATTTTGAACTTATCGTTTCTCCTGGTGACGTATGCTTGCTTGAGAGATGGTCAGAGCTCCTGCTTCGCGCTAACGTCACGACTGACATGGACGTCACAACTCGCGCATGCATCGCGCTGAGACGTCGAATGCATTAGCTTGTAACACGCGAAATTAATAGTTTTAATTAAGACATTGATACACTATTGATCGAAGCATCAACGCGGTACTTAGTGCTATATACTACGGTAGTTAAATATTGAATTTTTACGATTTTAATATTGATAAATTGGTGGTTTATCGCGAAGACGGGCCCATATGATTAATACAGAGCAGGTAATCACTCGCTTTACAATTCATTCATGCTATTTAACAATCTTATAATGATTTAAATTTCCAACTAATTTAATTAAAAATTGAATCTGTAGTTGCTATTATTAAAAACATTTTAAAATGTGTGTCATAAAGTACTATAAAACAAGACTTGCTTATCACTTATAAACTAAACTAAAGCTAATTTATAATTTTTTATCTGTCTAACAGTTAAATAAAACTTCGAGAAATATTCATAATAAATTAATAGTATCTATTACTTATATACAAACTTGCCCTGGTAGAAATTGAAAACAGTTTCAGAGCATTTTTTGGCCAGTTTTTAATAAATGGCCAAAAAATACTCTATAATTGGTAAATGCTAAAATTTAATAAATAAATGCTAAAATTTAATCTCAAAGCATTAAAAATGGTTTGATTTCTACTAGGGCGGGTCTACCCTGGTAGAATTTTTAATCTACAAAATGGCCATAAAACATGGCCAGTTTTCCGGTCATAATGAAACGTTTTTT
>JAWWEM010048898.1:0-12118 GCA_035582935.1 Ormyrus thymus
TACAAATATATACCTAAATGTTGAGACGGAGACATATTTAACGATAAACAATAATCTTTTTAACAATTAACATGCAAACCCGACAGCCACATAGCCGGGTAGACTATTTAAATACTATAACCAGTGCAATGAATACAAGTTACAGAAGTACCCAGTAATTTTTTTGCACATATCTCTCTGGAAGCGTGATAAAGCGAATTCAGTTAATAAAATTCGACGAAAAGAATGACGTATAATTGCGATTCAATTAATTATCAATTTACAAAATGCGTCGTAGCAGTTTTGAAAAACAAATTATGCTAAAAGAATGCAGATTACATAGAAGTGATTCACGTTCTCAAAATTGTAGGTAAACTTTGAATGAACCGATTTGTTTCATTCTGATTGCGATGCACTCTAGCATTTGGCGATTTTTTTTCCGAAAGGCGAATTCCCGGCAATAGATAACTGATAATATATTAAGACGATGAGATAAATGATGATTGCAGGATAAAGTTAATTTCTATAAAAACGCAAAAATTAAGAGTTCGGCAAAACTTATTAAACAAAATATTCTACGAAAATAAAAACAAAAACACGGTTTATCGCCTTCAAGCTCAGTTTTCGCAGCAGTATCCTTTTACGGGCAATTCAAAGCTTTACCTGTACGCGCATACATCTACCGCTGAAACGACTGGGCGCACGTTTTACGAGCCTTCGTTCGTTGTTATTCGCGGTGCCACTGGCATCAAGCTGAACCTAATTCCGTACTTTCTTCGCCAGCCGCTAATGTCCTCATTTGCATTTTTGCGTAACCGCTAAGATATACTTTGCTGTTTCTTAACAAGCGCCTTTTAATTATTGGCCTTTTCTTTTCTCGAAACGCCAATAAACCCTTCCGTTCAGTGTTATTACAAAGTATTCGGAATCGCGTATCAAAAGAAGAGTGGTTTTAACGCTTTAGAGAATTCTGTTGTTGCGTAGTGAAGATAATATTGCTTGCTTTGTTTGCTCCAATACTCCAAGTCTCATTGCTGTAAATAAATGTACGAATATTACTTTTTGCAAACAATATAAAAATCCAACGGATTTATAAATTCCATTTAAATGTACTACAATGTATAATTTAAACGGGGGATTATCAAGATTATACTTTACCAATGAAGTTTCACGGTCCCAGTTCAAATCCTAAATTAACGTAACTGCTGATGGCAGAAAGATTTTTAACGAAACGAGAAGAATCGAAGCAATGCGGCTGTGGGAAAAGGTCTGGAATTTGATGAGCACTTAAAAAGTTAAATCGGTAACAGGAAGGTCTTCCGTGCAGTTATGATTTAGCATTGCCAGGATATGATGCATACGCACAATTTCTGTAAAAATAAACCAAAAAGATAATGCTTAGTAAGACATTCTAAATATTTTATGCTCTGAATGTTGTCGTAAGACAGCAGGACTTTTTGCTATATTTTATAGATTTATTTTTGCACTTTCTTCTTTCTTTCTTGGATTTTTGGGTTCATTGCTGATTCAAATAAGCTTATATTCAAAAGTTAATTAGCTTTTTGTTGCAGTACTTTCTTTAAACGTATTATTAAAAAGAAAGAATTTTCAAAATTCCTTGCCCAATGCCATTCGAATAAGGTCAGAATCGTTCAGCATTACAATCATAAACCTGCGGGTACGTAAACTCTGTGAAATAGATAGTGTGGTAGTTTTTCATAATTTCTTTCAAGAAGATCGCCTGAAAAGCTCGGAAAAGCTTTTAAATTATTCATGAAGGTGAAAAAAAAATTTAAAGATGGTAAGAATATTCAGAGAAAGTGCGAAATGCGTACATAGAAATTTTAAATGCGAAGACTCGGTTTACTTAACAGTAAAATTTTAATTATATATAAGCAAGCAAACTGTTATTGGTGTTCCCTAATGGTGCGGTTGGATCTTCTTGAGGAATTCTATGCCGTTTTCAATAATTGTAAGATAATCATAAATAGTCTCGATGATCACAGTTTAAAAGAAATTAAGAATAATTTCATTATGAATGCTATAATTTACATGCACAAATTTTTTTAAAACGTATTCCGTGCATTTTCAAAGCCATTCCGTGTTTCTATTCAGCAACTTCAGTACTGTCAGCATGAGAGTTGAAATTAAATTTTTTCTTAAATGTTGGGAGGAAACTAAACTATAAGATTATTCCTATTTAACGAAAATATAAGACTAGAATTCTAATGAAACGCGATAAGTTAGTCAATGTATAACATTTCAAAGAATTTCTTTGAGGAAGAGCATTGCAAAAAAATTCTTTGAGGAAAAACAGGCTTTAAATATACACAAGTAAACAAAAGTTACGCTACATCAAATTCGTTAAATATATTTTAATAATAAAATATTAGCATCGTCTTTTCCATTGTAAAATTTAATAAAGAATACGTAGCAGCACTCATAGTCCTTTCTTTTCAACCAATATAATCGACAAAGACCTTTTTCACAACAGCTTGCAAAACTTTTTCAAGCCACTTTATATTTAATAAGCGTAAAACTAGCAATTAAAATTGTATAATACGCAACAATGCGACCCGCCCGTCGAGCCTCAAGATGCCTATTACAAACTAACGAATGGATCCCCGTCGAAGAACGTCGCGCGGCGACGTTCGTGCTTCTCATTGATCGGCGGCGCGGTATTACAGAATCCCGACTCGGAGGCACAATAACCGGCGCGATATGATCTAATCTAATGGGTCACTCTCTATTCACGTCTCGCGCGGCGCGCGGCATCCTCATCTTCCGCGCGCGCGTCACTTTCTCTCCGCCGCGCGCTCACTTTCCCCATCGGGAGAGGACGAAGGAATTTCGCGTCCGTGTGGTGCGGATTCCGCGGCGGGGAGCGAGCCCGAGACGAAAGAGCTGTTGGACGGTTTTTTTTTTTATGGGTGCGCGGGGAGTGAGTATATTGTTTCAAAAAATTGTCTAATGGTGGATTGGATTTTTTGGCACGGGTGAAATTTTGGCGATTTCGTAAATTAAATCAACATTTTCATAACGGAATGTCGATGATTTCATATAGATGAAGTTTTGCTGGTCAATTTAACGAGTTAATGTCACATATAAAGGCTTATTTCCCTTTTCACGAATACCATACTTTTTGCTTCACTAACTGTCTAATAGTATACACAAACAATTAAAATTTACGCCACAACTCTTAAAAACATACTTCCCCGCCACGAACAAACCACCAAGCCACAATAAACGTTCCCAAAAAACAGCCAGATAAATCGCCCGATAAACCCTGATCCCCGACTGTTTCTGCCCCCCAGGTACGACGGATCCATCGACGATGCGGCTCAGCGGGCGAACGAGCGTCCCCTCCTCCCGGCGCAGCTGATATGCTGCTGCTCTGGCTGCTGGCCCCCGACGAAGCGCTGGCCCCGGAGCCATGCGACGTTAGCCGGCAGGTGACAAGGAGGCCATCGCAGCCCCCCCGAGCCCTGCGGCTGCAGGCCTGGGCATGCCCGGCCCTGCCAAGCAGCGTCCGCCCTCGGCCGCAACGCCCGCAGCCCTCACCGTAGCCGTCGGCCCGCTAAGGCCGCCCGACGGCTTCAAGGAGCGCCTCGCCGCCCCGCACGAGCTGCCGGAATGGTGGGTACAGATTGTCCGCGGGGCGCGCTTTGCCGGGAGGACAGCCGGAGGTCTGACGCAGCGGAGGAATTGGGTTGGTGGCGTTAGAATTGGGGCCGCGTGGGCTTCTGTTAAATTAACCTCCTGGTGGCCGGGGGGACTTGGTGTCATCGTTTACCACTTGGTCCTTCGGAAGCTTTGCAGTGGAAAAAATTCACACAACTTTCGAAGTACCGAAAAATCTCCCGGTCGCCTAAAGGTCGAAGTAACTCCAGTGCCGTATTGACATGGTTACCTAATAGGACTGCGCTTAAAGTGTTCAGCCATTGGTACATTGACTTTCCGCACTTTAATAAGAGCGAATAATCAACGCAGTCGGTTACGCACAGGCTCGCCTATTTCTTTAAAATTATTCGCGCACTGCGTGGCTTTCTCTGTAACGCTCATATTCTCTAACTTTTTATTTACGCGATTCTCACCGCCAAGAGCGGAACACTTGCTGAATTCGTTTTTTCTCTCTCATTGTGACGAATACGATAATGTTTTTACTTAACTTTTTACCAACAAACGTGACCCCGGCAATGTTACTCCGGCAAGTGCTCCAGTAATGACTCATGTTTTCAGTATGAGAAGAGTACGGTAAGAGAGCTCGCTTTTTCATAATAGAGTGCTTGGGCAGTTTTGTAAGCTATTTTTTTCAGCAGGTAATGATCTATACATATAATGTTGTATGAAACTATCATTCAAATATAAAGAGCTGCAAAAAATTTGACAAGTACGAGTTGACATTTTAATAATAACTAAGAGTTTCTATGTCTTTCTAATCCGCAGGATTAATGAATAAAACTTTCTCGCAGATGTCAAAGACCGTAAATCATACGAACTTGACAAACCAGTGCACTGATTGATTAACGCGATGAACTTGAATGAGATGACATATCCACACTTACATTTTTTTAGAATTATAAAAATATCTATTTCTAATTATAATCTTTTTATGGAAGTCTAATAATGAAAGACATTAAATAATTTTAAAAGCATACATACAAAAAATTTAAAAATATTTGAAATTATTTTAAACTCATGATTTAGTACCCAATTATTATTATCAACATTGTAGTTACTTGAATTCTTTATTCGATTGTTATAACGCCAATTAAAAATTGAGTAGTTAAAAAATTGAAAAGCCAATCAATTAAAAAATTGAGAGTACAAACTTAACTATTGCATTGGGTTTGGTTCTACTAATAATTCCAGAAACCATCATGCTAACAACAGTGAAAAAATATCGAAACCGAATACTTTCACTTCCCCCTTAACCCTCGCCTTCCAAAATCCCTTCCATTGCCAAAAAAGCAGCCACCCCTAATCGTCAAGCTTGCCTTCCCTTGCAGGATCGAGACGGACTCGATAGACGGCGAGGTGTCGCGGCTGGTGGTCCAGTCGGGCAAGTCCCGTCGCTGCTGCAGGAACTCGACGAGCTCCGGCTACTCGAGCCACTCGCCGCCCCTGTCCGCGGCGTCCTACGGCATCGGGCCGGCCCTCAGCAAGAGCCTGGCCGTGATTCGCGAGGGCGAGATCATCCCCAGGCCGATCTGGCCCTCGCCGCCCGACTCCCCCGGCGAGCGGTCGCCCGACACCGCCTCCAGCGACGCCGAACGCGACGGTAATCGTCAGCAAGCGAGTAAGCATACTGCGACCCCCTCCGGACGCGAAGGGCGAGCCGTTCTTCGGGACGCGCCGAGTGATGAGCTGGCGGGGCTTGAAGGGTTGTAGGCTGCGTTGGATGATGTATGTGTTTTGTTGGTTTAAGAAGATTTTTCGAGTCGATGAGTAGTCCAAAAAGAGCTAAATTTCAATCTTTCATATCCGAAGAATCGGACAAAATTACATAGCAAATGAGATCATTTGCGTGAGAAGTATAAATTAAAAAAAAGAAAATGAATAACATTAAACGGGGAATTAAAAAATAAAAAACCTTGCAGTCACCGTCAAGTACTATATTTAAATTTTTAATTATAGCTCAAAAGTACCCACAATCTTCTTGAAACTGCACGCCTCTTTCTCGCAGCATCCTCATCCCACATCCCATTTACGCAGCTTTCATCTCCCACGTGCACATACCCCGGCAAAGCGAAAAGAGCACCTACTCCGTCCCCCCAACTACAGTCCTCATCCCGAAGCCCTCGCCGAGCGGCGCGACACTGACATTTCCCGCCGCTCTCCACCGCAAAACCGCGACCAACAGGCCTTTTGCACGAAATCCAGCGGCCCGTTGATCCCGCAAATGACAGCGTGCGCTCTCCTCCGCCCGCAGGTCTGTACGGCTCGGCCGGCTACCGCAGCAGCAGCGGCAGCGATTACGGGCCGGCGAGCTCCGTGTCGGCGCGCGAGGTCCTGCTCGAGCTCTCGCGGACCCTCAGCTCCGTCCTCGAGGGTGACTGCGGCAAGAG
Organism: Ormyrus thymus; assembly: GCA_035582935.1. NCBI lineage: Eukaryota > Metazoa > Arthropoda > Insecta > Hymenoptera > Ormyridae > Ormyrus > Ormyrus thymus. The sequence goes on from JAWWEM010048898.1 coordinate 6,048, forward strand.
CGACGAGGAGATACTCAGGGAGATCTCGCGGACGGTCGCCCAGGGGCCCGCCCTCGACGCCGTCAAGCGGCGCTCCTTCTACGAGGACATCTACAGGAACTCGTCCGTGTCCAGCAGCGGCAAGGAGTCCACCTCGACCATCGGCGTCAATCCTATTAACTCCAGGCTCTACGGTCCAAGGTGAATTTCGAGGGAATGTTTATGTATTGTTGACGTTGCTTTCTGACGAAGAGCCTTTTTAGACGTTGGAGAACTTTCGTATGTTAATTTGCATTCTAAATGTAAACAAACTGCGTCTAATATAGGTGGAAGTTTTCTTACAGCGAACATTTGTTGCATCAATATTTTAGGCTCTTGGTAACCTTATCATTTAAGAAATAATAAACAAATGCAAAAATTGTTTTATATTCGTGCACGTATGGTATTTTGAAACAGTTGCGCTTATTATTAAACATGCATAATGAATGAAAAATCATTCGACTGTAAATATGGCAAATTTAAATATTAAGAAAATAGAAACTTGATTCGCGCGAAGAAATGACAGCAGTTAAAAAAGTGAAGATACTCTGTTAAAGTAAAAGTAGAAGCCTAATTTGAATAATGCACGTAGGAAGTGTAGAATTGCAAAAGAAATCTCTGAATTTATAATGATAATAAAAGATTATTCAAATTAGTCTAAATACACTCTTTTAGTTTTGTACATATCAATATACTCAAATGCAAGTAGCAAACGGATTTTTCACGGAAATTTTACAATGCTTGATAATGTACACATATAAAATCATTTGACTTCTAAAAAAATTCTTATCCGAAGATCATTACGCGTAAAAGATATTTAACCCGCGCTGAAAAAATCATCGCATTTCCAAGTGAGAATACAATTTTTCTAATGCCAAGTGCGCGAGTGAGCGAGGCAAAACTACCATTGATTAACAGTAAATTGCATAAATATTGAGATTACTTTACGAGTCCGCTTAATAACGTACGACGCGCATTGCATTGCAATAGAAAAAGGCAAGTGAAGAAGCCGAGTCCTTGACATAGCATGCGGTCTTATAAAAGTCAAGCGGGTCAAAGCGCGTGTAATTAATGGCACTCGTGATTGAAATTTAATAAGGCTGCGCGCGCCGGAACGCGAAGCATTACTCGAGAGAGTCTCGAGCGGAGCTCTTTCAAAGAGACGGCGACGGCGGTGTACGATTTTTTGCACATTTTACTCCCGGTGCAGATGCATCACGAATGAGAAACGCGCACTTGCGATGCAGCGGCTCGGCAATCTGACCCCACGTAATCTTGAGCGAATGCCTTCGCGTTTAGAATAATTTTGCAGTTGTGCTCCTGTCGAAAGTTTTTAAGCGTGCACGAGAAGAGCCGAGATTCAATTTCATGTACGCGTCTCTAAAACTTCATCGCGCCTTCTTGCAGGTGCTACTGCGAGAGAAAGAGTTTCCTCTGCCAAAGTCACCCGTCCTCCTCGAGTCAGGAGACGTCCCCGAAGTCGGAGACGCGGAAGAAGGAGCAGCGGGTGCCGAGCATCTTCCTGCTCCCGGACGAGCAGGCGAAGCCGTACTTCGCGAGCGCGGAGAGGAATCGCGCCTCCTGCGGCTGCAGGAGCTACAAGAGTACGTGCGAAGCGGCGCCGGACGAGCCGAGCATGAAGAAGAATCTGGGGAAGCAGTCCCGGGCGAGTGACGCTCGGGGAGAGAAGGAGCATCGCTTTAATTATCCGTCGATAGTGGAGCACGAATATACCACGGTTAGTACAGGCGATGTTTTAATCTAGCGCTTAACCTGACGAGGAGAGAAAGAGGTTTTTAAAAAATAACTTAGCTCGTAGAAGATTCTTATATAATAGCTCATTTACAATCTAGCTTCGATAAAGATTTTGAGGTGTATCCTGAAAGTAATAAGTAGTCTTAATTTAACCCATTTCATCGCACTAAAGCCCCGCTTACCGTTCCAGCTCGAGTGCAGCGACGAGACCTCGTCGAGCGAGGGGGTCACGGACTCGTCCGAGAAGGGCAACACCTGGTGCAAGGACTTCCGGGGCTTCGACAAGAACCTGGACTTCACCCTCGACGGCCTGAAGGCGGAACGCCTCGGCCGAGCCATAGCCAGAGCGAAGCGGCGGCGGCAGTGGTGCCGCGTCGTCGTCGTCGTCCTGGGATTAGTCTTCTTCGTCCTCACCGTCGTCATCGTCTCGCTGTCCGTCACTCGCGGCAGGAAGGTCTTCGGCAGCATGTGAGAGGAAGGGGGGGGGGGGTGGGGCAGCGCGACGTGCACGCACCGCTTAGCTTTTAATAACCTTTGTAAATTTTTTTCAGTCATCCCCGATTTCGAGAGATTCGCTGTATAACTTTTTTTTTTTTACTTTCTAAGTGCGCGTGATATCTTGAACACGTTTACCGATCCTTGTGGGACTGATCGTGTGATTATTTTTATCTTTGCCAATTGTTGATTTTTATGTGAGAAACTGGTGTTATTTTCTTTTTTTTTTTTATTTTTTTTTTATCAAATTAAGCGCAATTAATCGTTCAGTATTGTGCGTAACGTTCGACCTGAAATTCGTGGCATAGTATTACTGATTAGATCAATTTAGTCTAGAACTTTGTCAGTTTGTTCAAATAAAGTGACGCAATAATAATTAATTTATAATCGAAAGTTTGACGAAGAGTTATTTAAAACCCGATTTTCTTTGCTTTAGGTTTCCACAGAATTATTTATCGTTGTTTCAAAAAGTGAAGAAACTGACTATTAATTAGCTTCAAAGTATGCTTAGTATATACGCTTACTTTGAAAATGATCAAGTGCAAAATCTTGTACAGTATTTATAATAAAAAAATTGTGTTTTTCTTTTTTTTTGTTACTAATCTTCAATTATTTTATTTTAAATATTAGACTGCAAAATTAAAATAAAAGAATTGAATATTTTTTAATCCAATCAAAAGTATAAATCAATTACCTTTTACATATCTTACTATAATCAATTCTTAAAAGTAATTATACACTGCCATTAAATTCAATTGCATATTTTGTCAAATGTTTAAAACTTTATTTATTAAAGAAACAGAAAGAGATTAACAAAATAATGTAATTTTATGTTTATTATTCCAATATTCAAAAGTTAATCTTTTGTACGTAAAACAAATTATTTTGCTTTCTATTAATGATCAATATAGTGCTTTATAGATTGATATCTTGAAATTTAATAAAATATAGAATATTTTTGTTGAAAAGCTTTTTAGTTCAAAACTATTTTTTCGTTGCAGTAAGAATTTTATTCTAATTACAGTTGTTAAGTCTTGAATGCATCTTTTTATTTAATAATCAGCAAAAATTGACATGAAAAGATTTTTAAAAGAAACACGAAGAAGTTATTGGTTTTATTTTTGAAGATTGCCTTTTTAATTTCAGCATCTTTTTTTATTAAACTTCAAACGAGATTGTGACATTTTAAATTGTCTTAAAATTAAAATATCATACATTATATTAAGTAGAACTATATTCTTACTACGATAAGAAAAATATCGAAGGAATAATAAACTGAGCGTTATAATCAACCGTATTCAGCATTAAACAAAAATTAAATTACATTAACCACTTCACTAAATACATTGATATAAATAAACAGATATAACAAACACTTTTCGTATCCTCTAATTTTTAGCTCATTAACTATACACCTTTTTTACATATAAAAACGAATTAATACACTCCTACTTGATCAGCAGGCTAGAATTACGTCACACCGTATTACACTCGCAGTACCTTGTATCCTTATAAGTAAAGACATGCAGGATATACTTCTGCAGGCAATATAATGGCTGTGACCATATGTCGTCGTTACTGAATTTTGTTAATCAAAATGTAGCGAGTGCAGTATACTATACATACTATATTACTATACATAATAAAATGTATTAGAAGAAAATGAATAGAATATTTTTTATCACCCTGTGTATCACCTTATCATTTTGTATACCTTGAAAATGTTACCGATTTGTACCGAATCATTTTCAATGCTAGATTTTCTGTGATTCTGAAGATCAGTTTTCTCAATTTTAATTCTTTTAACAAAGAAGTCGTAATTCTACTACTACATTCATTACGTTTATTTACAGAATTAGGCCAAAACTATTATGATATTGCGATAGCAGTTTGTTATCTTTTATCTATAGTAATTAGAATAAAAGAAAGAATGTATAAATGATCGATGACTTCTTTTTTGTGCAAAAGAAGTATAATAATATCGAAGAAATTAAGACCTTGTGTAAACTATATTTAATTCGCAGTTGGTGATTTGATTAAGTCAATACTGCACTTTCACGATGCACAGTAAAAAGGCACACGGGCATCTTGTTCTTCTTTTAAAGGTAAGAAATATGTTAAACAGGTACAGGCAAAAAGTATGTTAAATTTTGATGACAAGTTGTAGGAGTCGAAAGTCGTTCAGACTTTTCCGTTTAAGCATTAAAATCAGAGTGACGCTGACAATGCGAGAAAAAGATTCTTGCTGGAATGAAGTATGTATATGGCTACATCAAGAATTAATAAAAATAAATAGTAAAAACCTGCTATAACCAAAAAGTAATTTATAAGACTCGTTCCATGAATAGAAGGTTTGACGGAAAAGACCTTTTATGGAAGTTCAGTAAATTATAGTCTTGATAGAGCGATCTGAAGAACTACTAGTTTGTTTTGTCGTAGAAAGTTGCCGCTATAGATATATTGTAAAGAGTGCGTCTTTAAATTACAAAAAAATAGAGTTTTTAATAAATTTATAAAAATATCTAAGGTAATTTACTAAAATATCTTGCCATTGGTATCTAAAAAAAATTCTTCTAATTACGTATTACGCATTTTTAACAAAAGAAATTTCGTTCGCACTAAGCAAAAGTTAACAAAAATATTTAAATAGAGGTAATGATTTATATATCTCGACTGACTTTTGACACCCTGACTCCTGACGATTGTACGGCAAGAACAACCTTGAGGATTGAGGTTCAGGGGTTTTATGAAACCAATTAAAATGTCGGAATTGAGGTATACAGATGGAATAAATTTGAGGGCAAAAAGGTGCCACCTCAAGAAAACGTCGCTGCACTATAATGAATAGACTTTCTGTGTGTGTTTTCCTACCTACACTGCAGCAGTCACATATAATAGCTACTACCTGAATACGTGAATAGGCTTTTTCTGTATGTAAATTATCTACTGACAACTGTGAGTCTTAGCTACCTGATTCTGTAAAATAGGAATTTCTTCTTGCCTTTCATCCCTCAGCTGAGTATTCGAGCAGTAACCCCCACTTGTTTCCCTGAACTTTCCTGCCAGCAGGCGTTCGAGCTCTCTAAAATTTGATTATGCTTGCTGAATTCTGGCAGGAGAGTCCGAGCGTTCTACATTTATAGAACGCGGTACTGTTAGAGGAAAAAACGAACGTCTTACTGTACATTGTTTCTTTTCAACCTATAATTGGTCAGAAAATTTAAATTATTGTATACTCATTTTATAATTATTTACAGATTTACTGATTGCTATTTAAAAAAATAAGAAACCGAGAAGACGGTCCAACTTTTAATAAAAACTTTTTCAAAAAATAATTATGTGACGTTTGTAGCGTACATAAAGTAGAACTTTAGGCTTTATTGCAGTAAAATGAAACCACTTGAATAAATAGTCAACACAAAATTCAGCCGTTTTGCAATATATTGTAAACGGAGTAAGATACTTTCAGTAGCTGAAACGATAAAATGTTGTTATATGTAAAGAAATCGCTTAAAACTATTTTTGAATTATACATATATACACTTTCACTTACATTTGAAAACGAATCAACTGATAAAGTAATAAATGGGCCACTGGAAAACTTAATTGGTTTTCTGCTGCGAGCAATGATCATCGAAAGTTTCTTCCTAGTGGCCGAGCTGAATATATTCCATTGACTTTTAAAGGCGGCACTGCCAACTTCCATGCTCTAAAATTAATTTTCAATTTTTCTTATTCTGCAAAGATAACTGGTAGTATTTTTCAACCCCGTCGGAAAGACCTGGTAAAATGGTGCAAATACA
>JAWWEM010048919.1:0-12115 GCA_035582935.1 Ormyrus thymus
ACGCATTACTATATAATATAGTAATTTTTATTACATGATGTATTAAATTTTCTTACGACATTTTTCTCAGTGTATTGTTTTTCTAGATAATATTTATTATTTAACAGTAATTTCATACAAGAGAATAGTAGACATTATCGAGAAAATGAAAAAATTAAACAAGTTATTGATTATCATTGGCGTAATAAAAATGCCATCTTTAGTATTACAAAGCCTTAAACGAATCCACTTACTTTATTACAATGTTTTCAAGAGAATACCACAATGCAAACGAGTTTGGCATGTTAATAAACGTCCGTTTGTGTACATTATAGCCCAATAACATCCATCTTTGCTTTTATTTTTACCCGAATCGATCGACGTTAAAGGCCTAAGGCCTGAATTCAGTTTCTCTGAAATGATTTTGTCGCCGCTTAATGTTGCCCCGATCGATCCGTTTTCGCGGAGAGCCTCTGTTTATATAAGATTACTCGGCTAAATTCAGACAATTGCCTTCTGAGAAGGGGAAATAAAGCATCGAGAGCCGCCGTCACGCGAAGGTGTCCCTCGAATATCGCGAGGCCGCGCAAGAAAGTCGTCAATTCAAAAACCGGGTAGTAGCGCGAGTGAGAATCGGAAGCGCACGGCGTTAAGGGACAAAAAGAGAGAAAGAGAGAGGAGAATCGCGGACGCCCGGGAATGTCGCGTCGCGGCTTTCGGATCGCTGCAAGAACGCGTCGCGAAAAGTTCGACCTCCTCGCACCGATATCGGCTGGGAAAAAATTTCTAGCGAGACGCTTTGCTTCGGTAAACTGAGCTATAAGGGACTTTTTAGATTTTGAAAAATCATTTTTTTAACTTAATTGGGAGACTGTCGTATCGTGGTATTTTTTGGAATCACTTAAATTTTGTTGTTGCGGTATTACCAGCTTTTTAAAAAGAAATAAGTAAAGAAGATTCTCTGATAAATTTCAAGCTTAAATTTGATTTATGACTTAATAAATTTTTTAGCGGCAAAGTAGTTTAAAGTGCCATTTACTAAACATTTAATTAATACCTTTCTGATTTATCCTGCGTTTACTTCAAATACAGATTTTTTATTCATGTTATAATGTGCATCAAAATGGTATTTCACGTAAAAAATTGATCTTTAGCACGCCTACCAATTATTGTCTCCCCAGCATAAGTGGAGCATGCACCAAATTCCTGCAGGGCTCAATAATTCTTCGCATTACCCTGTTTAGGTCGTATTACCAAAGTATCAATTAAAGCTACATTTTTTTATCGCGTAGCAACAGCGTTGCAGCATCTTTAAATGAAAAATGATGATAGTAATATATAATGCAGTCTTTTAAAATTGTATATCTCAAAATTATTTGACGAATAAATTATTTATAAAGCTTCTAAAACTATCGCATCGAGCTCTTTCTAAATAAACTATCCGTTTCATGAAGATGCTCTTCCCGGCACCCACGACATCTCACGACCTTGAATTCCAAATAAAAGCACGAAGCGCGTCGCATATCACGGTAATTTTCTCAGGTTAGAGTGAAATCGCGAACGCTTGAGCGCGACGGGCGTTTTTTTCCGCGAGCTCCTCTTTGTCCGGGGCTTTCGTCGTTTGTCTTAGAGGCAATGTAAGATAGCCTCACGCACTCTTTACGTCCTCGCCCTCGGTGCACAATGCCCTCGCGAGACAGAGAGAGACGATAATTCATGAAAATTGCCGAGCGGCGCAAGTGCATGAGCACAGGGTACAGCGAGAGAGAGAGAGAGGGAGAGACTGCGATGTGCAGCGCTCGGTGGGAACTCGCGCTCGAGTAATCGTTGCTAAATGTCGCGGAGCGCGAGAGACGGATAATGGCGCGCGCGCGAAAAAAGAGCGCCAACGGAGGAAGATTAATGCACGCGTTCGTCGCCACTCGTTGATGCAACGTGACGGCTCGCTCTGCATCAGTTTGCTTTCGCTTTCCTTCTCCTCTGCTCTGTTTTTTTATTTATCCTTTTTTTCAGCTTCGCGTTTCGACCGTTGTCCGCGACAGCTCGTGCATTTTTTCCGCTTTTTTACTGCCCGATTTGTACTACTTTTTTAATTCGCCCTTTCGTCACTCGTCGTCGCCGAGTGATTAGCTATCGCGCCTTGTGTTTCGCGTTGAATTTTTACGCTCGCCGATAAAAAGAGGAGGATTTTTATTAATGCTGTCGTCTATCTTTCAGTCGACGATTTGTGTGAGCTTCCTGCTAATACTTTTTATGAATCGATATCGGCAGGATTAAAATTTTGTAAGGTTACATGGAGAAAAATTTTGGTCAAAAATTACAAATAAAATTCGGGCAAAAATTATAAAGGGCGGAAAAATTAACCAAAAGGTTAGAAAGTTATTGTATAAATTATAGAAATTATATTATTAGAATATTGCATTTCTTTCATTATAAAATATGAAGGAAGAATAAATTACTCCAGAAATGTGTAGCTTTTTTACACAGAATAAAAAAAATTTAAAACATGATCTATTAAATATTTCATGCAAATGCGGATAAAGTTCACCTTACTGTCAAAATCGCCCGAGTTTCACTCAAATTTAGGGGTAATTTTTGACCAAAATTTTCCTGCGTATAGAAAATTCTTGCACTTAGACGATGCAGTGTGCGACATTTTATTTAAACTTTAATCTCGCGATTCTCTATTACAAGCCCATGATAAATCTGAATCTATCAAAAATTTACATTTTATTATCGCGTAGCAGAGACTGAATTACGGTCACAAAAGGAAAGAGGGCCTTTAAGAACTAAACTTACTTTCCCGATAAAGATTTTGCCCGCGTAAAAGTTTCATTTTAATATAAAGTTCGCAAAACGCGATTAGAATCAGCACTTAATTTCATAGAAGCATAAAAGGCAGGCATCGCTTCTTTGTCGCGCTGAAAGTAACGCTACTAACGCTCAGCTTTGTTACGGCGCGTATGACCAGCGTTTTACGGGTGCCTGAGCTCAGCCAAATCGAGCATTACCTCGAGATATTTGTCGGCAGGCGGCGTTATGTCTGGCTGCCGCGCAGCACAAAAGAAGATCGTCCACGGTGGCCTTGCGGACGTAAATTTGCGAGCGAAGCTTCTCGTAAACGTTTGCCTTTTTTACGGCGATGGGCTACGCAGGTGATACCGCAAACTCTCGAGGTCCCGCGCAACACGGTCCCACGCAACCGCGCGGAGATGCTGGTTATTTGTCAACGGACATTAGCAGATAGATTTTTTTACTACGATATTTACGAGCCCCTCAGAATACGAGAGTCGTTATTTTCGAAGGGACTTTTTTTTGTTCAAAATATTGTTGGTCATATTTTTATATAGGAAGTTTAATAATAATGTTTTATGATTTTCGGCAAGTTTCTGGAATCTTCAAAATACACTTTTCTATTGAATTTTTGAACTTTTATTAACTGAGGGGAAACATATTATTATTATAAGATTAGAATTGCAAAAACTTAACTTTTTGTAAATAAAGGTAATATAGCTTTAATTATATTTTTAAGTTTCTAATATATTTAATTAAAACGTAACAGTTTTGTAAAAGTTTACGTAAAAGTTTAATTTTATTATTCTTACTCCCAGGATAAATTTCATTAAATATAATCTATTTAGTACTTGTCCTTCAGAGTTTTGAACTATTTTAGTTTTAACTTGTTTTAAATATGAGTTGAATTCGTTGAAAACGATTAATTAAGTTAAATATTTACATATTTTCTTGAAAATATATTTCTAACATGACGTTATTTTTGAAAATTTATTTTTAAGAAGATATAATCTTCAACGGAGGGCAAAAATTTGTTATAAATTTATCCTTTACTGTAAAAATTTTTATCAGAAACACAATTACGGAACTTTCAAGCTTCAATAATGACATTATTATTTAACTTTTCGAAAAAAAAAACTAAAAGTTAAAGCCCTTTTTGCCGCATAATGTAATGAGCGCGATGGAAGTTCGGCGGTCTTTTTCGAGCGAGCTCCTTGTAGCCCTATCCGCGTGTCTTTCGCTGCGCACTTCTTCCGGACTCCCCCAAGACTTCGCCCCGGAATAAGGCAACGATCTTGGTCAGGTTTCTAAAAGCCGGAACGAGGCTCGGGGGGATGTGACACTCATCGGGCGTAGGCTGTCTCGAGAGGCACTTCGTACACCATAAAGAGACTTGTAGCAACTCTTGCTGGGTGCAGGAACTTGCAAAGGACTTTTTTCCTCATTTTCCTCCTGTTTTTTCGACTTTTTCACTATCAGCTGAAGGCTAAAACTAGTACTTACGTGACGCTTTTTTTAATTTTCTCGATGAATTAGTCATGAAATGTCTCTCGAACTTTTGTATTAACTTCACCCGAGTCAACTGAAATTATTATAAACAGGAATTGATTCATTTGAATCGAGATTCTCATTGTAAGACGTATATTAAGCTAGCGTAACCACTTCATAAGTCCATAATCAAACCACATGTATATTTTGTTGCTAATTTGTTGCTCAAAAAGCCTACTGGTTTTTAATTAGTTTCTCTAACTGATTCCTATAGAAACGTGGCCCGGGCTAGCTTAACTTAAAGTTAAGCTAGCACAGCCACCTATGCAACTCTGACCATAATTATTGTTTCTGCATGAAACCAACGGCATATTTTGTTACTCATTTGTTGCTCATAAAGCCCATTGGTTTTTAATTTGTCGCTCCAGCCGATTCCCATAAACGTGCCCCGCGTTAACTTAAAACTAAAGCTAGCACAGCTATCTCTGTAACTCCGGCTCCAATTATTATTTTTGCATGAAACCAACGGCATATTTTGTTGCTCAAAAAGCCTATTGGTTTTTAATTTATTCGGTGTGTGGCTAGCTTAATATATGTCGTAAGCGAAGATGCTACTTCGAAGGAACTTTTTTTTAATAACGTGTCGATTCGCTCTCTACGTGTTTCACTCCGTCGCCGGAAGAAGATTAAAAAGCCAACGGACAGAAATAGAAAAGCTGTAGATTAACTAACTTATGATTGATGCGCGGAAGTTCACAGTATATTACGTTAAATGCGGGAAAGCTATACATGTTACTCGATTTTGCAGTTGCACCAGATGATTTCCGGGGCCGGAGAGCACCGGTATAGGAAAGACACAATTCTAACTCCCCAGGCAGCATCTTTGATTTATAACCTTTCTTTCTATATATCCGCCGTCATACCTCTTACCTTCGCTTTTCTCTTATCTCAAGTTCTTTTATCAGTTAAATTTACGTGTCAAAACTTTTTCTGGGGATAATCTTAAGTCAAGTGAGTGTTAAGGACTAATAAGCAGAAGTTTTTAAGCCGATTAAGTATAGACGACGCGAGTATTTTTATATTTTTTATTCAGGACTTAATTTATTTTGAAATAAAATTCGTTTAAAATTCACCATTTTTATAATTTCCGCAGGATTAACCGTATAGATATAAAATTAAAATGATTGCTTTTTGAAGTACAAACTATTAAGAGTCATGAAACTTGTTCTTATTCACTTCTTATTTTCAAATTACATACATTATTTTGACGCTCATGAAGACTAATAAACTAAAAGCAATTCTTTAGACTTTGCTTGAAAATGCCATTGCAGTAGCGCCTCATACATTTTATTATAATATAATTTTCATCTTCCTTCTTAGAAGTTTGGAATTCATGATAGCGGAATCCGAAATAAGTTTGCGGGAAAATGCGGGAAGACGTACATAGAAACAAGTATCCTTGTGCAATACACTTTCTACAATTATCACAAGTCTTAAAGTAAGAGAGTTGAGTCGTCGAAGTTGTATATGCCGACGTAGAAAAGGTGTGGAAACTGTAGGACACATCGCTTTAACAATATTTTCTTGCTTTGTAGTGAAATCATATTGTAAATTTAATAAAGCGTCATTACTGCTGCAAGAAGACGCATTAGAAATTTAAGTATTCATAGTATTAAATTAAAAATAATGTTTTTTTTTTTACTTTATATACCATTTATGTGACTAATTTTAATTAATTTGCATAATTGTCTATTGAGCTAATCCGTAATTACGTTGGAATAATTACTACTAGATATGGAATTAGTTAAAATACCCCGCAGTAAAGTTATTGACCTCTTTATTTATTCAGTTGGTAATAACATTTTAATAATTACAAGTAACTGTACTCCTCCTATTTCTAAAACTTTTACTCTACTTTCATGAATTTAAAACTTCAATTTCACTGTAAAATGAGATACGATTAAAAAGAATTTTTAAATTATAATACGTTTGCATTTTTCATGAGGGCTCTTCACAAAAGAAGTACATTAAAAACACTAAAAATAATTTTTTGTAAAAATTAAAATTTTGCCTATAATAATTTTGTGTCATAAATTGCAAATAATTTCAATATAATTGACCAGTTTATTAATTAACAATTAGCGAGTCGAAGCACCGAACAAAGGATTAACAGAAAATGCATTTGCTAATAACAAGCATTAAACGTCCAACGCTGCTAAAATGAAAATCTTTCTTAGAACAATGACAAATGCCCGGGCAAATGGAAATTTTACCAGCGTTGACACAAATCTGATTGGGCATAATTGTACGTGCGTGCTGAATTATGAAAGCGGCACACCTGTGCGCGCAAGTAGACAAAGCGGCGGTCTGCCCGGAGCGACATTCATCGCGGGCGAGTAATTGAAACAAGTTTCCCGGGCAATATTTATTGCAAACTATAAATCGAATTTACCCGCCTTGTACTCTCCATTTTAATTTATTACCCCTCGTAAAAAGCTCTGCGGTCTACCATGCGGCCGGCCGTCACGAGTCGTGCAATTTAATCTGGAATCTGTTACCCTGATCTCCGGCCGCTGATTTCTTAATAATAATACTTCCTCCGTTTGTTTTCAGGTAAGTTCGCGGGAGGCGGGGAGGAGGAGGCCGGAGCGGAGAGAGGACGGTGAGACGAGGCTTTTAATTTTCTCCTTTTCGCGGGGGGTTCGGCTTGAAAAAGCGCTCGTTGGCACTTCCGTAATTTATTGAGTCGCAAGTCTTGGCGCCGCAGGAAACTCAAACACACTCCAGGGGCGCATTAAGTGTTAAGCGAAAATCGAACCTGCGCATCGATAACTATACATTGCACTGCCGCCGAGACATATGGGAAATAATGCATCACCATTAACGACGAGATTGCTAAAAGATTATGTGAATTTTGAACCGGTTAGAAATAGTTAATGGTCAGCCGGCAATTTCAGTTATATTATCAGAATTTACTGGGTAAAAAAGATTTGATGTATGTGTTGTTATGAATGTACTATTACTGCTAAAGTAAGTATCATATATTAACATTAAAATGCAATAGGCTGTGTGGTAAGTAACGAAGAGGTATAAGAAAAGTTATAATCACCACGTAAAGGTTGCAAGCATTTTCGGAACAGCATCTGAGTTGAATATAGGATCAATTATTCTTGCTTCATAAGGTTCTGTTAATTACTTCATAGTTTGGATGCTTGAACATAATTATGTAACTTGTGCTGCTTCTAGTTTTCAAGTTTCGAATTAAAAGTTAGTAATTGTTGCGGCAGCGATAACACTTTGCCGCGTGCCATCCAATCAGACGTGTTCGGCCTGATGGCGTATAAAGAGCTTGGATGTTGTATCTATTATAAGACCGTTATACTGCTAATGTAAGCTGGGTAAATTCGAAGATTTGCAATAATGCTATCTGTTGAACTGTACGATAAGGTAAGATATTATTAAGAAGAATTAATTAATGTAAATATTACAAAATAGTTAAATGTTGTTAATTATAGTGCTATTTTTAAACATCAATAATGATAGTCTTTTTCCAATAAAAGCAGCTAAGTTCTGCAGCACAATAATATTTATTGCTTTCTTGTATGATCTCAAAAAAGCTTCCCTTTTAAGTGTAAAAACGATAGCCTTTTTTAAAGCTGGGCTGTGACTTTTATACTTTACTTCTATTTGAACTCCTTTTTGCTACCTGCAGTTACTTTAATTTCGACAAAAAGTGACTTTTTTACCAAATGATCGGGTTGTCGAAAGCTTAACAATGCACTTGAGCGTAAACTGCAAGTTTCTAATTGCAGCTTAACCTTTAGAAAATTGTAAAACACCTTACAACAGTTTACAAACCATCTTATCGCACTACTAAAAGATTCAACTTTAGAAATGCAGTAATTAAGAAACAGCTTTATCTTAATTGCCAAAATAAATAAAATGCTCGGGAATAGGAGACATTGCGCAGCAAGTCGTGGACGCTAATCCCGTAATCTCGGATCTGTTACGCTAGCACGGAGTGTTGTGCACCATTCGATTGGGAGCATTCGATCCAACGGGTCTGGCACTAATGCGACGTAGCTTTCAGCGCCAAAGACGCCGAATGTGCTTTTTTAGAATAGAAACGCTTCCGTAAGCAAAAGTCACTCTTTTCTCATACATTTTGAGAAACGGCACGGTTTTTGAAGAAATTTTATTTGACCTAGTTAGTTTTGAGACTGAAAAGAGTTTTCCTGAATTAGAATGAGATAGTATTAGAGAAGCGCCTTGTAACAAAGTTAAAATTCGATTAAAATTATATAAATTGAATAATTTGTCTACACTGCTTTCTATTTTTATCCTATTACAATCAGAAAAATAAATAGCTTAGTGCTGTACATAATTGATCCTCAACTTATTAAAACTTTCATGACTTTTTCAGTTTGATCGTATCTTATAAAAATTTTAATTTAACTGTAAAATTATCAATCACTTTGAAAGCCTTCTATTTTCATTTTAAGCGAATAAATAATAAAGTTAGGGGGATGAAATTTAAAACGCATAACTCAAAAGCTTAAACAAGTTGGGGTTTTAATGAGGTATTAAAATTACAGTTATCCATTATACTTTTAACGAGATAATCAAACCGAATATTTCGAGCTTAATATTTAAAATCCCCTAAAACTCGTTATTCACTTTTTAACGCAGTCTATTTCCGAGTCGATGCCAGGAGTAAACTTTCCGCGGCTGAAGCTTGCAGATTGCAAAAAAAAATAATATGCATGAATGCTTCTTGAAAGCTCGACTGCCGAGAGAGAGAGAGAGAGAGAGAGAGAGAGAGAGAGAGAGAGAGACGAGAGAACAGTAAAGCGTCTCTCGCGAAGGAACCCACTCCTTCAGAAGTCCGCATTGGGCGGACCCACTTTTCCGAGCTGCGTTTTTCTCAGGCTCCCACCTCCTCCTCCACCCTGGCAGACTACCGATAGTCAAACGCCAATACGGCACTTTACGGCCGCGCGCTGAACCTTTTAAACTGTTGCGGCGAATGACAGAACTATCGGTGAAAGAGAGGAGCTACGTACCGTTGGCGGCGCTTTTTTCCCGGTGGAACTTTTTCCATAGTGCGAAGTTTCCGCGAGGCAAAGAGAAATGGCTAATGTGTTTTGACTGATGGAAATTTCGTTACGTTCAACGGGTTTCGGAAAAAAACGGAGAAAAGATCCACTACTGAATATTCCACTACGGTAATTTCGGAATTAAAGATGTATTTAAAAAAAAGTGGTTTCTTTTTTAAGTACTTTTTATTCTATAGGAATCAAAGAAAAGTTAAAATGTAAAATAACACCCTTCCCGCTCTCCGATGCGGACCTGAAAACGAGCGTCGGAAAAATGAAATTTCTCCTCGCCGGAAGCAAGTAGGCTGAGCCAAGCGAGCCCGCAGCGAGAAATAAGAGATGAGGGATGAAAGCCATCGACTGGCGCGTGCTGGGCCTTGGAATAAACGTTTGATCGCGAGGTGTTTGGGCTTCTAGATTGCTCCAGTGCGCCGGGGCATCCCCCAGAGAAATACCCGCGATCCCTCGATTGTCTGCGCCGCGCCGCGGCGCGCAAGAAAGCGAAGGAATTAAAGCAACGCCATTACGACTCCCCCGCCCCCCTTCCCCCCCTTCGATTGGACGCGCGAACGAACCACTGCCCTTTCCTACGAGTTTTTCTCTCTTTGCCCGGGCACTTGGAAATGAATTGTCGGCACCTGCGGAACACCGTTGGCTCCTCCTGGCTCCCCCAGGCATCCTATATAACTTTACCGTTTAACCGCTTCGGCTTTTTCTTATTGATCTTTGAATGAGCAACTAGCGCGTCGAGTTATTTTATTATTTCCGCTGCTGGGCGCTGCCTTGTAAACCGGGGAAACTTGTGCTTTTCGTTTCCCGTTGGAAAAGTAACTGGGACTTTATTTTTTTTAAAATAGTCGCGGAACGATTACACTTGGGAGTTTTATTTTTGATTTGGAGAAGGTGTTTGCAGAGCAGAGTGGCGAGAACAAGTTGATATTGTACTTCGGACTTTTGAAAGCTCGACTACACTGGAAATTGAAACTTTCCCGACGAAACACTTCTATTGTACAGGTGTTTTTAAATGAAAAAGAAGGCGGAAAATGAAAAAAACGTGCTTGCGTAATCATGTTCGTAAGAGAAAAGCCAATGGATCGAAAGGAATGAAGCCGACAGTGATTAATGTATACACAAACTCTGCGTCGGCCATTTTAATACAAAATTTAAAAAAGATATTCCGCGTAAGTGCAGCGTAATCCAGAAATAAGCTGCTAGAAAAATACATTTTCTTCGAAAGATCCTTCCTATATACTGCTCGTGTAACGAATAACCTGTCGCGAGTTCAGCGAGCGTAAAATCGCTTCCGGGGAAGCCGCCATAGTATTTCGACCCCATTCGAGAAGCTCCATGCGAAGACGGAACATATAGTGCTGCCGCCGCCGCTGCTGCTGCTCTGCTGTTACTGCGAACTCCGACCTTATAGACTTGGCTCCTTGGTATCGGCTAACTTCAAACCGTTATATATACTTTTAAAACTCAAAATTGCAAAATTTTCTCCTATAATTTCATTTCGTTTCGCGGCAATTATTGAACTCCATGCAGATGAGAGTTATTGTATCTCGAGTTCATTTTCGCCCTCTGAACTTAGAGTGGATTTTCGTAATTGATTTATGCAAAGGTATTTAAAATCACTGTTATACCGGAATTTTTAGTATTTAAATACAATTTTTTTAAAACAGAAAAATAAATTTTATGCAATATTCGTAATCTTACGAATTTAATAATGAAAATGTGTAAATATGGAAAAAATAAATTGAGAAATTATATAAATTAACCATTTCATTATTAATTTTTATTGATAGTAAAATTTTGATCGAGAATTTTGTTAAACTTAATTACCTCATTCAGTTAGCTTATTTAAAAAAATGTATTTTTAACATATATTGCTTGTTGCGCGGGTTTTACGCATAAGCCGCTTTAATGACTTTTTTGGCTTCCAAAGGATTCAAGTTTCGAAACAGATACAATTACTCCCACAAAGTGACCCTCGTATCAAGTTTAAAAATCCGTAAATTTCCGCCAAAATAGAAATGCCTTTTTAATTACAAGAGGTAAAAATGAAAGAAAACCGGCAATATCGCAGAAGCATGCACTCCCGAGCTTAACGACAACAGGTTCGAGCTTCCTCCCGACAGGGCTACTCCCATCTTGAGTCATGAAGCGGCCGGGCTTTACACTATTACGCCAAGCTAGCAGTGCTCGTCCTCGCGAACGAAGCGTTTACAGGACGTTAATATGCAAATACCAGGGCAGGACGGCTCTCTCCAAATGAAGGAAAACCCTGCCCCCCTCGCGAATGGCTCATCAAAAGGCTGTCCCCGCGATGCGTGACGCGATAATGGCGCGACCTGCCGCCCGGGAGATGCGATCTATAAACTCGGACTCTTTGGCCTCCTTGCCCCCGACCCTTGGCTTCGCTCTTAATTAATATTGGCTGCTAACTGCGCCTCGTGTTAAAAGCCAGTGAATCCTTGGCGCCGCACGCGCTCGAGGAATCAATTTCGTCCCTCTCGGGCTGAGCCGGGCTTTATTAAAAAATACCTGACGGTTAATTAGATGGAAGATTTTAATTAATGTTCCTAGGTATCCAGTTGCGGGTTTAACATGGCGGTGTGGGATGCTATTCGGCCGGGAAGTGTGAGAGATGATGCGCGCAGTGCATTTAGATAATCTTGGTTTGAATGTACACAGAGAGAAAAGATTATTAATATTTAATCCACCGTGGATTGAAAATACGATCAAATGAAAACTTCCTACTC
>JAWWEM010048930.1:0-12113 GCA_035582935.1 Ormyrus thymus
AAGAATGTAATGCGAAGCATCTCTGCCAAATTTGGAGGTTAGATTTTTATGCTGGGCAAGGCTACGTCTCTTTTTGTCCTGAAAATCGCAGATTTCGAGACTCATTTTGTAAATATTCTTTTTAAATTCCATTCTGACGATATTAGATTTTTATGCTGGACACGGCTACCTGTCCATCTGTGCCAAAACTGGCAGATTTGAAGAGATTATAAAATGGTTCCTGGACATGGTGTATATATACATTTCAGCAAAAGGAAAATATATTTTATTCCATTTGCCCCTTTACATCTTTTTGAAAAGTCGACCAAGCAAAAAAGAAAAAAATAATAATAAAAAAAAAAATAAAAAAAAAAATTTTTATATAATTACAAATTTAAATTCTAAAGTTTTAATAAAGTACCGTTTTGAGTTTTGAACTTTTGAGCGAGATAAAGACTCAGTAAGATTAACGCTGTTTTATTTTTTTTCTTTTTACCAATTTGTAAAATTATTATTTAACAATAGTATCGCCCGGAGATTGTCAAAATCTAGCCAAGTTTAAGCGCCATAAACTTGGAAATTTATATTCATATATAAATTTTATATTTTATGCTATATATAAAATAAGAATTTATACGTGATTAAAAATTTAAGTAACACATAAATAAAAAAAAAGGAAAAGATAAAATAAAGATATAACTTTGAATAATGCCCGATAAAGCCCGGTTAATTAATTTCGGTATCTAATAAAAGAAAAAATAAATAAAGATTCGAGTACTTTTATAAATTTTTGCGTGGCTAAAACGGCCCGCCTCTATTGCCTGTCCATCCGTGTGCCTAGCTCACGCACACACTTGCAGTGCAACGTCGGTACGCTCTCAGTCTACAGCGGGCGACCGTACCGACTAAGGTGTAGGTAGGGTCGTAGCTGCCCGCTGAGGCGCCCGCTTCCTCGTTCAGTGCCGTGTATACTGGAGAAGGTGCCCCGCTTCGTTAAATTTTGACATTTTTTTGCATAAATAAAGGAAATAACCCTCATCACATAGGAATGTAATATTTTGAATTAATGTTAATCGCCCGTTCGAAATAAACAATAGCTCTTTCTCTTTCTCGAAGCAATTAAGGCGTATATTGCCTTTATTACCGCCCGTAATTGAATCTTATCAATTAATAGACATCAAAAATTTATTGTTGTTATTAATAATCAACCATAATAAATTTTTATCTTTTTCCCCGCATATACACGCATGGTTACATATTCGTGATCTTTCTTTTCATTTTTCACATACAAAAAAAAAGAAGGGGGATAGAATTGGATTAACGTTTTTTTTTTCCTTTGCTCACACCGAGTATTGATTAATTATCAAGATTAATTCATAAACGAATGAATAAGCGCTACTAGTGGAGAAGCTGAAATCGTTTAATCATTTTCGAATTTGATTGAATAATTGTAATCAGTTACAATTACAATTGATCAATACGCCCGACGACTATTATTATTTTTGTTCTAAATTTTGATTTATGTTATTAAATTAGCCCGAAGGTGTTTCTCGAGTGTTGCGACTGAGTTTAATCCCTTTCTTTGTGGGATTCATTTTTATTCAGTTTTCAGGAAGATTACAGTTCTTTTGGAGAAAAAAATATAGGAAAATTTCATAAGAAAATCTTTCCAAATCCTCATTGAGGTGTTTTAATTTTTAGGAGTATTTTACTTTTTGGTATTTTTTCTTTTTCTTTTTTTTATGTCACACATCGAGTGCATTTCAGTCTAAGCGCATGAAGATTGAGAAGATTATTTGAAGAATTGGGTTAGCAACAAGGAGGCAAAATTTCGTATCACCGGACGACGAAGACGAAGAACAGTTTATTATGGAAGCAGCGCGGCTGATGATAACTCTAATTGCAAGCCAGCAAGTGTAGACGGCCCTGTTGGGAATTAGGAAATTCGACGGCAAGAGTATGCCGCTTAAAGATTTTATTCAAGGCGTGCGAAATGGAAGGGAACAATTAACTGGCCAAAATCAAGAGGAAGCTTACATATGAAGTAAGGAGAAGATGTCGGTGATTTTTATGATCACCTGAACATCTTATTAAGCGGAGCCCGAACGGCGCTCAAGGAAGAGAATGCCGCCTTAGAAGACCGTGAAATAACTCAAATGATGAAACCTTTAAATATGGTGGCTATAGATATATTCATACGAGGTTTACCGAGCGAAATTGCTAGCACGGTAGACAGTAAAGAGCCCGAACACTAGAAGATGCTTATAGGGCGGCGGTACGAATAGAAACTCGTATTCGCTCAAAAATTTTGCCCGAAATTAGAGGTAGAAATAGGATGCCTCCCCGACGGGAAGAGGATTGGGAACGAGAAGAATATTCATCCCACGGTAAGCAACAGAATCCGAATTTTAGCACGTATCGGCAGCATAACTATGGGCCGCCTCAAGGTCGGGCACCCCAGAATTATCAAAGCCCGGTAAATTATAGACCGCCCGTCCCCCACGAACAAATTACCAAAGTAATGGCAATAATTATGCCAATAATCAAAACCATCAATATCAATATAACCGTAACAGCAGACGCAACGAACAACCGGCATACTACCCGCAACAGCCTAGTCAATACCGTTATGAATCGCGAGGACCTTATGAACAGCAGTATAGCTGTGAAAATAGATATTACGAGCCGCATAGAAGCCCGAATGCTCAGCAGAGAGGCCCGTCAAATGCGCCACCATATAGTTATCCGAACGCACAAATGTCGAGCCTAGATCTATATTGGAGAACCAACGCTACAAGGAAAAATAACGAGCCACAAAAGAAATTGTGGACGAATCCCAACAGAAGGAATTTTGAACAACAAGGTCAAAAATCTGCGGAGCATTTAAAGTCGCAGATGGCTCGTCTCCATGTCACCGAGGCGAGCCCACAGGAACAGCAGGAATACATTGCATTGAATCAACAAGAAAGCGTTCAGAATCTATAACAAGAGCAATCTCCTATCGGATCGTACTCTATTATGGATTTGGAAAAAGCCAGTCAGGGCTTCCCGAACCAACAGTAATCCGGCTTCAAATTAAGGAAGCAAGAAATCCGTGGCTGCGCGTGATGTTAGACTGTGGAGCAGTCGTAAGCCCAATTCCTTTTATTGACGCAGAGGGAACCCTTAGGAAAAAATGAAAACTGCGAGGGAAAGCAAATGAGAAAGACAAACAGCCCGAGAATAAATTAACTTGATCCTGTCGAAAAGGTTTATTCGAATGCCCGTTTAATCGACCGTTACATTGCAGAAGAGCTCGAAAAAGACCGAAATGAATCTCAGAATAGAAAACGGATTTGGAAAATTGAAGCGAGAAATCGCCAACTTATTGAAATTGACTTGCAGAACAACAATTTAAAAGAAGGATATCTGCCTCGAATCGATACCGGAAATTAAGATATATTTAGAGGCCATAATTAATAACGAAAATAACTCGTGTAAAGTTTTAGCTATCAATACCAGTGAAAATGACATCGAGATTGAAATCAATTCAAGGGAACTCACCCCCTTTGAATATGCTATGCCTGAATTCGATCCGGATACTGCCAGCGAACCCGAAATAAAGGCTGATTTCATTGCCGATGGGAATCAAAGGGCAAGCATTTTAACAAAATTAATTCGGATGAGTCACTTAGGCTCTGAGGAGAAAGAAAGTATAAATAAATTAATCTATGATTATAATGACATCTTTTTGTTGCCCGGTGATCCACTACCTTGTACGAATTTAATACAACATGAAATTCCAACAGAAAACAATATACCAATTCACACTAAACAGTATCGGCACCCGCCGGTGCACAGATCAGTAATAGACGAACAAATCTCTAAGAAACTAAAAGATGGAGTTATAGAGTCATCATCAAGCTCGACTAATTCGCCAATATGGATTGTAGCGAAAAAGCCTGATTCTAAAGGGAATCCTAGATGGAGAATGGTTATCGATTTTCGAGACTTAAATAAAAAAACCATCGATGATAGTTACCCCCTACCGAACATCGCAGACATTTTAGATCAATTTTGAGGAGCCATGTACTTCTCTACATTCGATCTGGCAAGTGGGTTTCAGCAAATTCCTATGAAGCCCGAGCATAAATGGAAGACAGCATTCAGTACGCCCAATGGACATTATCAGTACGTAAAAATGCCCGAAGGATTATGCAACGCACCCAGCACCTTTCAACGATGGATGGATCAAGTGCTGAGAGGTCTACAGAACACTGAAATGCTAGTATACCTAGATGACATAATAGTATGCTAAAGATTTAGAACAGCATGATCGAAAAATAAGGAAATTATTCGATAGATTAAGGCAAGCTAGACTAGTATTACAGCCCGACAAAATAGAATTCCTAAGAACGGAAGTAAGTTTCTTAGGGCACATCATAAGTGATCGAGGCGTAGAGCCTGATCCAAAAAAGATCAAGGCTGTAAAAGAATTCCCAAGGCCCACCGCAGTAAAAGGAATTCGACAATTCCTGGGTTTAGCTGGTTATTATAGACGATTTATACAACATTTCTCAAAAATCGCTAAGCCCTTGAGTGACCTATTGCATAAGGATGTAAAATTCGAATGGTCGGAAAAGCAAGATGAGGCTTTCACTATCTTGCGTGAATATTTATGCAATGAGCCAATATTAAAATATCCAGATTTTGAGAAAATGTTCACGTTGACCACAGATGCTTCAGATTATGCTATCGGTGCTGTTCTGAGTCAGAACACGGATGGTTTCGATCACCCCGTAGCATATCTATCTAGAACTTTAAATAAGGCAGAGAAAAATTATAGCACCACTGAAAAAGAGTGTCTAGCGGCGCTATATGGTATGCATCAGTTTCGGCCTTATCTATTGGGAAAGAAATTTATGTTAGTCGCCGATCAAGAGCCTTTAAACTGGATGCACAATAGGAAAGGTCCCGACCAACGTCTTATGCGTTGGACATTCAAATTTACCGGGTATAACTACACCTTTAAGTATAAGCCCGGTAAACTTAATTGCAACGCAGACGCATTATCACGAGCTATTCCAGAA
Organism: Ormyrus thymus; assembly: GCA_035582935.1. Lineage (NCBI taxonomy): Eukaryota > Metazoa > Arthropoda > Insecta > Hymenoptera > Ormyridae > Ormyrus > Ormyrus thymus. The sequence continues at coordinate 5,049 of JAWWEM010048930.1, forward strand.
GAGGAAATTAACCAGGAATTAAGAAAGATCATGATGCTGCGAAATAATCCAACCTTAAAAGGAGAAAGCCAGGCATCAAGATCTAGGAGCAATTCTTTAGGTACAGACTAGCAGAATCCGCCGAGAGGTCGAGGACGACCGCCCGGAGCTAAGACCAACAAAGTTCCGCCCGAACTAGAACACAGCGTAATAGCGCAGCAAACACGCTCGAAATTGCCCGATCTCGCCAGCCAGTCGAAAAATCCCTTGGCAGAGCGAATCAGACAACCATTTTCTTTCTGGCCCGGTTCGGCGCCTAAAAGCGCTAGCAAAATAACGAGATTACAAGTGTCAAAAGTTCCAAGAGCACGAAGCAAGTCTGATCCAGAAGTAAGCTCAGCCGCTAATGAAGATTTCCCGACAGCATCTACCTCTGGAAAAAGGCAGTCAGTTTTCTCCTCGACGGGAATAAAAGAAAGCGATGGGATTTCTGACATCCTAGAGCTTGGATTATTCACTGAAGTTGTTAAGGAAACTTTCCACAAGTCGCCCGTCAAGGTCGTAATGTGCTATGGCAATGCCGAAGTCTCGAAGCCCGAAAAAAGAATGCAGATAATTAGCGATTTACATGACAGCTTACTCGGAGGTCATAAAGGAATAAATCAAACGTACAAAAAGATAAGGGAACAATTTTACTGGCCGGGAATGCGAAACGACATCCTGGACTACGTCAGAAGCTGCGCCACATGCCAAGAGAGAAAGATCACTCGAGCGAAAACTCGTGAGCCAATGATATTGACCGATACACTCATAGAGGCTTTCGATAAGGTATCTATTGACACCGTAGGAAAGCTTAGATTGACATCGCTAGGAAACTGCCACTTACTCACCATGCAATGTCGCCTGACGAAGTATCTGGTCGCTATACCAATAAAAGATTGAAGAGCAACCATGATTGCTGATGCGCTAGCCCGACATTTAGTCTGTCAATTCGGAGCGCCCCGTGCGATACTATCCGATCGAGGGATCAGCTTTTTATCCGAGGTAGTTGAAACTATACGGAAAACGCTATTAATATTAAGATTAATCACCTCACCACCTCTGGGTATCGACCTCAGACTAGCGGTATGTTGGAAAGAAGGAATGCACCTCTGATTGACTTCATAAGAACTTACTCACTGAACTACAACGACTGGGATCGCCTAGCGCCCTTCGCAACTTTCACGTACAATACTAGCATACACTCATCAACAAATTTCACGCCTTTTGAATTGGTGTTTGGAAGAGTTAAGCACCTATAACTCATACTTAAAAGATCTAATTTTGCGCCTAGCTGAAATACGCCTGATGGCTGGCAAGGAAGAAATAAAGGCGAAAATTAAATCTAAATCCCGCTACGATGAGAAGGCAAAACCCTTCAATGGGGAAGTGGGAGATTATGCATACGTTGTGAAGGAATTTCCTTCACATTATCGCGAAGTTGAAATTATGTACAAAAAGCCGCACCGTCGGAGGTCTTGCGAGTATTGGCGTGAGAAAGTGTGCGTGTGGATGAATGGGTCAGACGCGCGCGACTTTCGGTTTTCAGGGCATATCAACGAAACTTCACGCAAGACCAGCTGAACCATCACCGTGGCACCGAGTTCCTGAGGCGTGAAGCCGAGTAGGAGATGCTCTCCGCGTGCGACCGGCGATTCTCGCTCTTCCCTTTGGCGAGGGCAAATGACCTGCAGCTAGAGTGAAGCGGCCTGGCCTACCGTCTAAGAATTTGAACACTCGCTGCCAGCCGCCAAGGATCGAGAGCGAGGGAAGGCTGGCAACGGCGCGGCAGCTGATCCTGCGATCAACGTTGGCTACCAGCGCGACGATCAAGACGACGACCAGCACTCTCGTGCCTCGCTTCAAGTGCACCGGTCGCGTTCGGCTCTGTTTCGCCCGCGACACAATTTAAACTGCAGTAATTGACTTAACGATTGTCTTTTGTAAATAGGTGTTAACTTTCGACTCCGACAGTCGGCGCGAGTTTCGGGTGTGTGATTGCCCGGGTTTTGCGTGCGCGACTTCGTTCTATTTCCGAGTGTGCGTGTGCTAGTGTGCATGAGTGTGAGCGAACCACCTCACCACCCGGAGCGGAGGACCTCGACGGTGCCGGCTCCCAGCGTCAACCGCTGCTTGTTAACGGCAACACCGATATCGAGTCAAAGTAAGCTTTAGCGTCGTGCGAATTTTGTTTAGGGATTCGACCTCATCGCGTTTCGTCCCCTCTCCGAGGACTAGCCGGAGGGTTATTGATGTTTAATTTAGAATAATAAAACCCTACGTATTTCATATATTAATTCACCGACCACGTTTCGTGATATAGGAAACACTACATCATAGGACTCTTGTGCGAGTAGAGTAGCTGACAATTTACTATCGTTACATAAAAACATCAGCTCGCGCGAGATCGCACGGAAAATAAAAATCATTTTATTTTCAATCTGCCGGTGTAAAGACTAGTATTAACAAAATATCTAGAAAAGATTCCGCGGCATTCCTGAATAATTTTTCGATTGTTTTTTTTCCACTCCCGAACACGATATTTTCGACAAAATTTTATTTATTTAAAACCACGTTGAGGTGCCATTTATGATGTAGAGTTTTCTACATCACGCAACGTGGCCGGTGAATTAATAAGTACGCTTAATATATAAAATACGTAGGGCTTTATTATTCTAAATTAAACAACAATAGACCGTCCGGCTAGTTCTCGGAAAGGGGACGAAACGCAGTGAGGTTGAATCACTAACCAAAGTTCGCACAACGCTAAATCTTACTTTGACTCGATATCGCTTCCTTCGATAACGGTGGCCGAAACTCATGCTCCGCACTTAGTGAAGCTTCCAAATTTTTTCCCCATTACTTCCAAGTCGCTAAACGTGTAAATTTGCCATCTATTAATTCTTCTGCGATACTCAGGGCGCAAGTTATTATATCGAAATTTGATCCTCTTCCGGTGGTTGAGAATATAAGTATCTTAAAATATGTCGGTATTTCGTGACGAAATCCGCGACACTTTCCTCTTCTCCCTGAGTCCTGAGTCTCGCTTCTTGTTGCACACGAACTTGGAAATGCGGGTCCCCGAAACGTATGCGTGCAGCTGCTTTGAAATCTTCCCATGAGTGCCATCTACCCCTCTCCAACCTGTACCAGTCAAGGGCGATTCCATCTAACAGGATCGGCAACGCTAATAGCAAGTCTTCATCCGAAACCCATGTGCCGCTTTGAAGCTCAGTGATTCGAGAAAGAAAACTCTCGAAACTAAAATCTGATCCACCTTCGAATTTTAACTTCCATTCGCGAATGATTTTTCGCGGATCCGTATTAAAGTTTGTAGCATTATTTATACTCGATGAGTTTCCTTCTCGAAATGTTGGTATATTTACGGATCTCGCCTCTACTCTCGACCTTGGCTGTGCTGTTGCTCCCGGAGTGCTCGTCGCTCTTGCTTGCTGACGGAAAATCTGGTTTGTCGGTTCACCCGCAAGCGAAAACGGTGGCACATACGTGCTCGTATGGTGCTCTCTTCCACCCGACGAAACGAAACCACGTGATAATTTTTCATTGCTGGATACTCCTCGCCAATGCACTGCTTCGTCTATGCCGTCGTTACTTAGCCGATTTTCGTGTGCTACAGTGGGAAACGCGAAACTTACGCACGTGATCTGCACTCCCCTTGCCGACGGCACGAACGGCTGTTCTACGTTTTCTTGAACAATTTCTTGCCTCAAGTGCGACCGCACTCCTCGACTAGCGTCCGCGTTTCATCCAGGCGATCCTGGTTTTCCGTTTCGCTCGCCGGTCTTCCTGTTAGCGAAACTCGCCGCTTGACAACACCAGTGTCTTGTGGCGGCGGTAGACGACGTTGCTGATTATCCGCGAAATTAATCAAATTTTCCACTCTTTGTGGCTAGTCTCTAGTACTGTGATTGAAACTATCCGCAATAACCGGGCTATTGTCATCTCTACCTCTCACCTCCTCCTCGGCCATCCCTGTCTCGGACAGTAACCGCCGGGTCAGATCGCGTGCTGTTCGCGTGTCCTCATCGGCAAAGTCCCACGGCACTTCTAATCTTTGTTGCAAGGCATCAATCTTCCCGGCTATACTTAACGAGTTTTTCGTTAGCCTAAAGATTAATTCCGAAACTGGTAAATTTTCTACCCAAGTTTCAATAGCGTATTGCGACCTAAAATTGGCGGTGTCATCAAAATTACTAGGGGTTTCGTCCATATTCTCTCTATTTAATTCTAAACGAAACCCAAATAAAATGAAATCTTTTCTTAATAACTTTTCACTAACTTAACACTAATTTAAACGGACGCTAATTTCAACACTCTTGACACAATACCGGAGTGCAAAAAAAAATTTTCAAAATCGAACGCTAAAAAAAAAATTTTTAAATCTTCTAATTTCAATCGTCGCACCGTTTCGAAATTATCAAACTTAAATTTTAATACTGATCACGCTTCGAACTTTCACGCTTTGAACTTTCTCACAAGACAAATATTTACTTTCGCGAGCTAACCGTTATCATAATCAGCAAATAATTTTCGTAACAACTATACGATTTCTGTTCAGAATGAAAATTTTAAAACTCCGTATTTAATGTATCGCTTGGTTTCGCCTTTTAATTATTGACTTACTAGATTTTTAATTCAATATGTTTCGTAAAATTAATTTACGGTTTTAATTGCGAAACTACGAATTTTTACAATCTCAATTCTATTATACAAAAATCTATCCCGGTATTTTACTTAGTTTCGTAATTTCCAATACTAATATTCCTAATTGAAATTTCAAGCGAAACCTTGCGATTACTATGCTTCGAAAATTCAGCTGTTAAAATTCTATTTTATAACATCATTTATTTTTAATTAAAATGTCTCGAACTCTATGCTATTTACTGGTTTCGTCGTTTCTTTCCGAAACTCACTTAAAGTTTCGCGTACATTAGAAATTTACAATAATTATAGCATGTAATCATTGCCTAAATGAGTTCGACCCATTACATTATCCAGTCGTTCTTGTTTCGGCTGCACTAACTCAGCGCGTCATATGCGCGCGTCTCTCGCTTGCGCCAAGTTTGTACAGGCGCTCCTGCCTCGTCGGTGCGCTCGCACTGGCTCGCGCTCGGGCGCTCTCGTCTCGCTCCTAGGACGCTCTCGCCTCGCCGGTGCTCTCGCGCTCAGCGACTTTCGCGCGCGAGTTGCGCACCCGGCCGCTCGGCTTGTTTGTTTACAAGCCGCGCGCGCTAGCCCTATGCCTGTTTACTTACGCGACTCTACCTCGATACTATTGTGGCCTTGACGCTTTCCAGGACGCTTTAAATTTTAACACTACCTACATCGAAATATTATATTTAATATTATATGCTATTAGACCCGAATTCTAACTTAAAATTTTCCAATTTTGCATTTCGAAATTATTGTTTCGCGACACATTTTTATTTATTTTCGTTTCGAACTTTTATTGTCAAGATTTTCTTTTTCGATTGTTTTTTTTCCACTCCCGAACACGATATTTTCGACAAAATTTTATTTATTTAAAACCACGTTGAGGTGCCATTTATGATGTAGAGTTTTCTACATCACGCAACGTGGCCGGTGAATTAATAAGTACGCTTAATATATAAAATACGTAGGGCTTTATTATTCTAAATTAAACAACAATAGACCCTCCGGCTAATTCTCGGAGAGGGCACGAAACGCAGTGAGGTCGAATCACTAAACAAAGTTCGCACAACGCTAAATCTTACTTTGACTCGATATCGCTGTAGCCGTTAACAAGCGGCGGCTGACGCTGGCAGCCGGCACTGTCGAGGTCCTCCGCTCTGCGTGGTGAGATGGTTCGCTCACACTCAGACATACTAGCACACGCACACTCGGAAAAAAGAAACGGAGTCGCGCACGCGAAACACGGGCAATCACACACACGAAACTCGAGCCGATTGTAGGAGTAGTAAAAGTTAATACCTATGCACAAAAGAAAATCGCTAAATGAATTACTTTATTTTAAATTATGTGTCGCGGGCGAAGTGGAGGTGAACGCGACCGGTGCGTTTGAAGCGACGCACGAGAGTGATGGTCCTCGTCTCGATCGTCGCGCTGGTAGCCAACGTTGATCGCAGGATCAACTGCCGCGCCGTTGCCAGCTTTCCCGCGCTCTCGATCCTTGGCGGCTGGCAGCGAGTGTTCAAATTCTTAGGCGGTAGGCCAGGCCGCTTCCCTCTAGTTGCAGGTCGTTTGCCCTTGCCGAAAGGAAGAGAGAAGATCGCTGGTCGCACGCGGAGAGCATCTCCTACTCGGCTTCACGCCTCAGGAACTCCGTGCGACGGTGATGGTTCAGCTGGTGTTGCGTGAAGTTTCGCTGATACGCCCTGAAAACCGAAAGTCGCGCGCGTCTGACACATTCATCCACACGCACAATCTCTCATGACAATACTCGCGAAACCTCTGACAGTGCGGCTGGTCGCTCATGCGTCGTTTCGCTGCGTTCTTTTAGATGTAATTTCAACTTCGCGATAATGTGAAGGAAATCCCTTCACAGAGAAAAAAAGGGAGACTCCTTCTGGTTTTCTCGTATGAAAAATAAAACCGATTTTTCATCCCTTCGACGGACCGTAGAGGGTTATCCTTATCTCCGATTTCATATAAAAAAATTTACATCGTGTATTTTTATATTCCACACGATATTCCGTCGAGAAAAAAGGGATACTCCTCTTCGATTTCTCGTATGAAATATAAAATTCCGATTTTCCATCCCTTCGGCGGACCGTGAAGGGTTGTCCTTATCTACGATTTTTTTTTCTATTTAATTCTTAAAACGTGATATCTATAAGTTAAAGGGTTTATCTTATCTTTTTACTGTAATATTAAGATTCTTTATCGTAAAAGAGAAGAGGGCTTGAGTTGTGCTTTAGGAAGACAAGTGCATTCAAATTTTAAAAGTTATTAGAAAATTTTTGCGTCTTTTATTAACCTTTTAGCTGCGGGGAAATTTCAGTACAAATCGACCTCCTATAAAATGCAAAATTTACCCATATAATC
>JAWWEM010048971.1:0-12105 GCA_035582935.1 Ormyrus thymus
AAAATATTGTCTACAATATATATGTAAAATTTCAAAGGATTCGATCGACATTGATTTTTGGCACCAACGTCCTTAAAGTGTCGGCAGTCCGGCCGCCGCGTGCAAAGTGCGCGCGACAGGTAGAAACGAAGAGAGAGGGAGAGGCTTTGGCGTCGCCTCATTTCACAACAAGCGTGTTTATCAAGCGAAGACCTGCTTTTCCTTCCTGCCTGCAGAAAGAAGGAAGCAGCACACCGTCCGCTCGTTCTCTCGAGAAGCTCGCGGCTATCACGCTTCGGCGAGCTTGCGGAGCGATGCCTTTACGTAACGGCGCGGATTTGCCTCTCGTCGACGCAGGCCGCGAGATAACCGACTTATCGCTCTCGGCTCGTCGATCGGAAGGAATCGAGTCGCACGTCTCGGCGACGCGCCTCGGAAAGCGGCACTCTCTCAGATAAGCCCCGACGACCACCACTACTACTCGGCGTCGAATTGTGCTTCTGAAATCTTTGAATTATCGCGCGAGCGAGCGAGACCGGCTGGGAGCTTTCGGGCGCTCTCTCGGCTGTTTAATCATGGAAGTGCTTTACAACCTGCTGCAGCGGGGCGCCGTTCGGCTGAATGGCTTATTTTCATTAAGGATTCATTCGTCTGAACTTTTTTCGAGCGCTTTGTGGAGCATCGTCGGGCTCGTGAAAGTCGATGATGTAAAAAATGGATCGAAAATCTTTTGCCTTGGGTCAATGATTTACTTACATTTATTTACACTCGACGGAATGATTTACTTTCGAGTGTTTACGTTACGTTCACGAGCAATTACTTCATATCAACCGGAACATTTAGTTTTGAGACTTTAAACAGTTTTCCAAAGTTATATACTGGTCAATTAAAAAATCGCGATTGAATCATTAACGATAATTACACTTACTCCGTCTTACGGTCCTCGTTAAAATGTGAGACCAAAACAAAGGCATGAAAATATTTTCTACAAAACAGCTCACTGACTTTAAACGTACAATCAATGAATAAACCCTCCCCTCGGGATGTACTCGCACTCATTACCGTAAAAGTTCTTCCGTGACAAATGACGTGTCTGAATAGACTGCGTAATGCTGGTCAGAGATCTTTGAAGTTCTTTTGAAGATCGGCTTACCCATTGAAAAGGCAGCCGCGTTCAAGGTGGCCGCGCACATAGAGCGCTCCAGATCATGTAGCATGAACAGTCACGGGAAGTAGGGAACGTAATGATCGTGGTTTAAGATACATCCCCCGTCTAATTGCCGCAGCGAATTTGTTCAAACGGCCTATAACGGCGGCAGCGCAGCCATCGGTAACGCAATATTTACTCGGAAGCCGATTGAATTTCAGTTCGAGGGAGAGAAAAAAAGTCGACTCGACACCCCCCCCCCTCTCGCTTGCTCTCCTTCTCTCGCGTTTCTCGTTCGGGTTATACGAGCGCGCAAAAACTCCAAATTTCACTTCCTCCTCGCTCGGCGTTCGTTTTAAACGTCGGCACCTCATCGAACAAGATCGGCTTCGATAAGCACCTAATTTGGAGGATACTACACTACGGGCCGTTCATCCTACCTGCTTTTTTCTTCCGAAGTCTGAGGCACGTCGGACTTGACGCCCACGGCACTTCTTTATTTTCCATCTTCTCTCTCGGCGTCTCTCTCTCTCTCTCTCTCTCTCTCTCTCTCTCTCTCTCTCTCTCTTCTCTTTCTTCTCTCGAGATCGAATTTCTGCCTCGCGAAGGCCGCCGGTTTCGCCGCCAAGCTCGAAGCCTTACTCTGGCGGCAGCGTTTTCTCGAGGTATATATATATATATATACAAATAGGCCTGCCTGCGTTTGCGCGAGCGGCGGGGAGAGCTGCTGCCGTGTGGGTGGATTGCTCGAGCGACGGGGAACTGCTCGCCGCACTTATATTTCGGAAATTCGACAGCGAGCTCGCCCTGTTCGCCTGTCCCTTCAAGAGCTTCGAAGTTTGCTAAATTATTTTGGATTGATGCATTATGTAATAAGAGGTTATTTGCACTCGCGGGAAGAAACTTGCGGTTAAATCGCTGTGAAAATTGCTGCGCTTTAGAGTTTAAATAATAGCATAGTTTAAACTTCCATTCCTACTGTTTGCAGTTGACATAAGAGTTGCGATAGACTGCATAAATGGATTTTAGAAAAAAAGTTTTAACTTACTTGATAAGAGTTTAACTTTTTAGCACAGAAATATATACTGTTTAACTATTGAAAAATTGTAAATCCATTAACCACATCTGCTTCTGATATAAACGCCGCTTTATTCCGTTTGGTGAAATGTTTATATTTTTGTGACGTAACTAATGCGGGAATAATATTTCAATGCTTTTTATTGTCCGCCGTTAGGTATTAAAATAAAAAGAATGCAGTCCCCGTTTCTACCAGAAGTGACGGCATTTTTTAATTGCCTATGTAATTAAGGAGTTTAATGATATGGCTGGGGTTCCTTTCTCTGTATATTTTACTGCCCCCTGACTTTCAGGCTCTAAATTAGTTGCAAATTTTGCTCGTAAAACAATAAGTGATATAATTTTCCTCAGCAATATCAATGTAAATTGAAGTCACTTCTTACAGAGACACAGAAATGACAATTGCACAAAAAGTAATTATTTATTAAGATTTTCTTGAACAAGTTTTTATAATTTTTAGTTATAATTTTTATTTAATCGCCATCATTTCGTAATTTATAGCTAATAGGAATGCGTAAATTATAAAAACTTCTTATATAACATGCAATAATGTATAATTTTAATAAAATTCTTTTCTTTTTGTTTCAGGTGAGTGTTCCCATTATGTTGCCTCTTACTTATATCCACCTGGTAACGTAAGTTCAACAAGAATAATATCAATTTACATTGCCTTGGCTCTGTACTCTCGGCCATAAGCTTCTCAAGCGTTAAAATTTGTAATCAAAATGAAAATAATGAGAAACGGCTTTAATTTACAAAAGTACTACTTACTTTGGTCGGTTAAGCTTTCCCTTTTGACACGTTTCGAGTAGGATTAAATGCACATTGTTAAGAGCGTTAAGAAGTATTTCCGACTTAAATTGAATGAATTAAATCCTCTCGAATTCTTGCATCCGATCCTTTCGTGCATTCGCAGGATGGCTCTCGCAGGATGGCTTTCTCTAAGCAAATAAAGCATCAAAAGCGCCGGTAAGTGGCTGCTACCGTAGCCGGCGCGTCGAGGTACGAAGATGTCCCTTCTTCATACCACGCGTCTGGACAGCTGTCGGTATTCGGCTCTTTCTCCTCTTTTTACGCGACCGCAACCACTTTATATCTTTCTCGCTCGTTCTCCTCCTGTATATATCTTTCCGCTTTGACCCCTTCACGGGTAATTCCCCCTCCCTTCTTTCCTCGCGCGCCGGTATGGGTCAAACCTTCCTCAGCTTTGACGAGTCTTGATTAGTCCTTTTCTTCGTGTCTAATCAACTTTTACCCGGCGACCACAGTTGATGGGTACACTTTTTTACTGCGTACTTGTGCTTGAGTAAAAAAGTTATCGATCCGAGTCTGTTTGTAGCTAAACAAATGTTTATTATCTTTTGCAGCTATATTGAAGAGCATGAGACATAATCTATCAAGTAGAATTGTCGGTACGCACCCTGCGGAGATATCATACATCGCGTGATACAATTTTAGTATTTTGATCTTGCCGTGGACAAATTAACATAATAATATTACAGACTTAAGACATTTTTTAGTTCTCTATATAAAAGAAATTGAGGAACTTTCTCTTTACGGCTTTTCGAAATATCTGCATTGACAGATTACTTAATGCTTTTGAAAAACTCAAATGATTCTTTTTTAGCCACGCTTTACATATTTTATCAAACTTGCTCTATTCGGTGAAAGAATGTTATTTAAACATGTTCTTTGCCCAGAAAAATAATCCAAAAAACGGACCTTCTAAAGGCGCAGGCCAACTCCCATCCATTAGAATAGCAATCAGCTTTGGCCTTGCAGTTGCATTTCCAAAAGAAAAAAAAAGAACACAACAGAAAAAGCCGAATCACCTTTAGCGCTTGGAGCCAGCCATTTTAAATTCCACGCTCTCTATCAAAGGAAAGATTCGTTTTCATCCGCCTCGAGCCTAGTCATCCTACATGCACACACACACACACACAGTCTTGCGTTCGGTTCGATAACGCAGCAAAAGCCTCGTGCGATTATTTTCGATTCCTCTATTTCCTGGGCATTTTCTGCTCCTTGCGTCCTTCGCTTTCTCTCGGACGCCGTTTTTCTTGAGTTACAGCACTCGGCGTTGTTTTAGCGACACCGCTGTATATGTATACGTATTTCTGTCTCGTTTACTTTTGATTTTACTTACTCTTTTTCCCTTCGCTCTCGCCCCCCCCCCCCTTCCCCGACCTCGTCGCTCTTCCTTGACATTATCCGCCCCCTCGACTCGCTTGAGACATCGGTTTACTCCCTCTGGCTCTTCTTTTTCTCCTGCTTTTTTAGTTGCTTTCCGTGCCGGCTCGATCCCCAGCCAAGACTATTCGTAGTTACAACTTTGATGGGCTTCTCGTTCTTCCTTCTTTTAGCACTCTTGATACTTTTCGCCTTTGTTCTTTGAATCACTTCATTAAGATACATTTGTGCATGCTCCTTTGTTATTTTTTATCTTTCAGTATACCTTAGAACATTTTTTTTTAAATTTATTTTAAAAAATTTTTTTTAAATTTTAATTTATAATTTAATTAGCGTATTAAATTTATTTTAATTCGTGCTCTATTACTTCCCCGAGTTTCTCGAAAATTGTAAAACTCGCAGAAACTTGTGCTTGATGAGGCACATATCTAAATAATTGAAAAGCAATACGTGCAGGAAAACTCTAGCGCGTTTTTAATACAGATTTATTAGTTTCTCGATAACAGGGTAAAGTTAAGTGCTGCAATTTCTGTCCTTAATTTGAAGCTGCATTTTCACAATCCATTTAACTTAGAATTAAAACGAACTCCAGTAGCTCGGGCGCAAAATTAAAAATATGCACACGCGGCTAATTTGAATTTTAAAGCACGTGCAGTGCACACAGCTTCGATCATATCCCCTACTTAATCATCGACGGTAAAATAACGCAAACCACAGTAACGCGAAAGTATTTCCCTACTGTTTTATATCTTGCACAGTACGCCATAACTGGTTTACCGCTGAAAAAACTAAATTTCCATGAATGCCGAATGTTCTTTAGGTTTATTTTACCTCCCGCAAAATGGAACCGTACAATTCGAACAACGCAGAGTGAGAATTCATTTTATATGTCGAGTATAGTTACGAGCTGTCGTGGGGTTTAAAATACAGTGACGATTAAAAGTTTTCAGGCGCGCCCACAAAAAATCTGCTGAAATGAAATGTGATATCGAAGTGCGTAAAAAGGCGGAGGAGGGTGCGTAAGATATATTTTAATAAAGGAACTTTTCGATTTCGTTTTAATTGTGTATAAAAAGAAGTGAGTAAGATTAAAATGTCAAATGTTTGTTAAAATCGAGGTGTTTATTTTTCTGTATCATAAATTTCGTAATCAGAATCAGTTCTGTCTAGAAAACATATACAGTCTTAGATTTTTCTCTTACATATCGTATGATACTCAAATGCTACTTTGTAACGGTACTTCAAAAATGTTGCCAAAAATCTCTCCCGAAGGCACCCAAATGCCGCTTAACTCGTTGTTTGCCAATCATCTATAAGAAACAATTGTTCCTTCAAAGCTGTCTCAAGAAACAATAAATTTATTCACCTCGGGTCGTCGGAATTCAATATCAAAGCGATAATTCGCACTTAATTTTTCAATAATCCGATCCGTCTAGTTAGGCGAAGCAGGTATAAGCTTCCTGGATCCCCCCGTAAATTAATCAGGAAAATCATAATGATTGACGTTGAATCGCGCGAGGCGGCCTCCCCGCCTTTCCCATACATATTTCAGGGCGCCAATTTCTCTTTTGCTCTCTTAATCACCGCGCGTCGTCCTCCCTGCCATTCTCCATCTGTTACACACCTCTCCTATCTCTCTCTCCGCCTGCGGACGTCCATATTGCTTTCACTTGGGCTGTCGTTCGGTCGATAAGTCGTCGTCGTCGTCGTAGTCGTCGTCGTCGTCCTCGGCGTCCTCGATGTACGTCGTGCTTGCAGTGGCGTCGTTGCCTCCCGAGGGAGCCGACGAATCCGAGAGGGTGGAGCAGCCCCCGGAACGGAGATTGTCCGTGGAGACAATTATGAAACGAGACGAAACGACGCCGCTGCTCGATTTTGTTAATGTCTGTCGAACACCGAGCGAGACTAATTTCGCTTTTGATTTCGAGGTTTTGTTTTTATCGAGTTTTACGAGCCGTGCGAGAATTATAACGAATCGAGAGGTAAATTTCGGAAGAATTTAGTTTTTGGAGTTGCGCGATTTATGATACGTCAGATCGAACTACCATATTTTATGAGTCGTAAAAGAATAATTTGTTAAACTATGAAATACGTTTCTGAGCTTCAAATATTTTATTGCAAAAGTTATAATATGCCGTACGTCGTTTAATTTCTATGTTAGAATCTTGATTAAATCAGAAAAGTAAAACAAGCACATTATTCTTGTATTGAAATGACCTATATTTATCTTAATCTGCAAAATTGAAGAAAACGGATCTAGATTGATTAAACAATAACATTATTAGATTAAATTATCTTTTAATGCTTTTGAAGGTAAATGCATGTTTCTTTTTCAGCTTGTGCCCTATTTTATTTTTGTCGATATATAAAATAATCTTTTATTTTAACTCAATGTTAAATTACTTTTAATTTCAGTGTCTTTGAAAGAAAAAAGTTATTTAATGAACTTGCTTTCTACTAACATCCTTCAGGACGATTGTCTGATTAAAACTTTCCCAATAAAAAATTAATTTCAAATAAAATCAACCATAAATTTAAACATAATAACAGTGTTTTATTAAGAAATTAAAAATTTGAATGACCATCAAATCAAGTTAATTCAAATAGAGTATAACCCATTTTTATTTAGGAGTTTTAAATATTTGCACTTAATAAATCATAATTATAATTATAAATACGTAAGCTTCATTGACTTCAATATCTTTTGATTTAACTAAAATAAAATAAATAAAATAAACGAAAATTGAAAAAGCATTTTGTTATCTGCATACAAATTTTTGTAATTGAAATAACTAGCCCTCGGACATTGCTTCTCTTAAAAGACAGAAGCCACATGGACGTTCACCGACGCGAAGGTAACAAGATTACGGGTTAATAATTTCCGAGGTAATAAAAAGAAGAAAAACAACACCGTAACAACGGTTTATTCTTTTCGAGTCCGAGCGCACTGCGGAGATTCGAAAACGTATAGGTCCGACGCCTATGGTTTACAGTTGTAATTTGTTTCAAAGCGCTGAACTTAATTGATCGCCCGCAGCGGCACCCGATGACTAAGCAGTACTGCGTTTACACCTAAATTTACTTTTGAGGACGCCGAGCGTTTGCATACGGTTAGCTTGTATATTCCTCGGAATACTCAATCATTTTTCGAGTACATGGCATGGAGATATTTGTTTATAGAAAGTATTTTTGTTTTAAGTTAATGTTTTGGTTTATCTTGTAATAGAGCAGTGTAAAAATTGATCTCCAAATTGGAGCTTTCTGCTCTTTCACTCAGCTTGCCTTTTAATTAAATTCAGGTGAATTGAAACCATAATAATAGTTGGTTAAAATTCAATACTCTAAAAATATACTTTTATATACCTAACTAATACTGAATCAATTTTGAAAAAGAAACATTTTATTAAAAAAAAAATGTTCGGTTATTTGTTAATAAATAAATTTGGCAACATAAAATGGAAAGATTTTGATTGATTTTTTATCCATTCTATTATCATTTTTACTTCACAGTTATTTCAGTCCGCCAGAATATTAACAAAAGCATGACAAATACATACATATACAAACTAATTTCAAAATCCAATCAGCAATTTACATCGCCGACGCTTCTACGTCAGTAAGCAAGTTAAAAGTTGCATTGTCCAGTGCGCGAAACGCAGATAGCGCGCGAAGCAAGCGCTCCACTTTCACTTTAGCCAAAGCCATTTACCGCGGAAATCCTACAAAAACTACTTCCCGAACGGCAGCCCTCCGCCGAGAGCGGCGCGCAGTTCGGCCCGACTGTCAGCTAACGAGCTCCCGGGCGAAAAACTGTTAGCCGGGCAGGCGGCGCGTGTCGTCGCTTTGCATCCTCTTAACGGGACCGGAGACCGCCGCTCGCCGTGCGCTTCTGCCTCGTGTGCGCGACTTTTTAACTTGTCGAGCTGCCGCCGCCGCCGCCGCTGTTGCCGAGCAGCGCGTCGCCATGATCGATGCCGCGGCGTGGACAGGGGGGAGCCAAGGCGAGCGGCGCCCGTTGATCGATACATCGGGCTATCGGCGCTGATGAGCCTCGCGGTGTTGCGGCTCTTTTTTTTCATCCTGTCGCCTTTATGAGCCGAGCTGCCGTGGGGATTACTCGCTGATCGCCCCCAGAATGGGATTTTAAGGTGCTTCTGTGGGAAAGTGTACTTAGGCTGTTGATGTATTTCCTGAAAGGATTCGGGTTATTAGAGGAATATAAAGCTATGTCTTTTTGATAAGCTTCTGTTGACTAAGCAAGCAGTTGCTTTCTAAAACTTCAAATTTTTTTTTCAAATTTATGAACCAACTAATCTTCAAGCCGACTTTTAAGTTTTTTAAAATTGTTGATGTCTCGTTTCTGAACGGAAGATGTAAGTTTTTAACATTTTATTCAACTATGAAACAGCAAGAGCCTTGAATAGGAGGCAACTAAACCCACATTCGCAGTAGAAAAAAGGGTAACAATGAGTAAATTCAAAGGGCAAACAGCGTAAAATACCGGGAGGAATATAAAGCGCAAATAGTGTACGTTTTATTAATATTTTGAGAGCAGCGGGCGGGTCATTGAAAGTGGTCGGCGCCGAGTAAAAGATGTGCGAAGAGAAAAAGCGCGGCACAAAAGATGCGCGGAGAGAGGAAACGCTAGACGCGCGCTTAGATGAAAAGACGAAATAAGCGCTGCTCGGAAGAAAGGCTCGGTGGGTGCAAGGAATATACAGCGCGCACAATGGCTTTTATTCTCTCCCGAACTGCGAAGCTTAATAATGAGGGAATTAAGAGGGTTTCCGATCTTTTTCTCCCCCGAGCGTGTCGGTAATTGTGCCGCTGGTTTATTTTCCACCTATTCACGTAATTTCCTGCGTCATTTGATTGTTATCTCATTCTGACGCAACATATTTTCATAAGTCTTCGACAACGGCAGTTTTTCTCTTTATTTTTGTTCCATATTTTGCTTTTAACGATACTACTTGAAAAATAATTCAATTTTCCTTACTTAAGGAGGTTCAACACTTTCGTGAAAACGCAGACGTTAACGTAAAATCGATAAATATAACTTCAAAATATCATAAATAAGACGTATGATTTTTAATATTTTTCACCAGGGTTCGCATTGAGAAAAATAGCAATTAACTTTACGTGAAGTACACAATGTTCTTATGGGCTGCGAAATATTTTGCCCAAGGAGGTTAAAGAAGTCGCGATAAAAAAAGTAGAGATTAAGTTGAAACAGCGATAGCTTTATAGAAAAACAATCAAGGAATCAAAATGTGCCCGGCTGCGAATTGCCTACCAGGAATTTGACAAAGAACTAAGGGACAACGTAAACAAAATGTCGAGCTCGTTGGCTGTGGAGGGGGTGCGGGGTGAGCGGGGCGCCGCTCTTGGGAAGAAAGGGGACCCCGCTTTCCTCGCTTCCCGAAAGGCTTGAACCTCCTTAAAAGTGCGGAGTAAGGGGTACTTTTGAAATCCTGAAAAAGGCAAAAACTCATTTGATTACTTTATTTATGCTTTCTTGTGAAATATCGATGAACAACTGTACTACCCTATTGGAAGTTTTCAATATTATATGGTCAATTTTTGACGAATTTTTTGTAGATTGACCAAATTTGGTCAACTATTAGTGAAATGACTAAAAAAACTCGCGAAATTTTCAACAGGATCGTCGGTCGATTATTTAACGCAACTTCAAACATAAAAGAGTCGTGCTTCAATTTTACGTCTTAAATTTTACCGGAGGCACAGTCGAATTCCACAAGATGAATAAGCGAATCGAGGCTCATCCGTAGCAAAAACAACGCTCTCGCGATTCATTCCCCGGGCTTCATTTATATATGGCCTGGCTCTCGCGTGTACGCGAAAAAGCAGCAGCAGCAGCAGCCATCTTCCGGGGGGGAAATAAAACCTCCAAAGTTATATCGACGACGATAAATCGTCCTGTAACGAGAAAACGCTGCTTTCCGGCGGAATAGTTCAAAAGGAGCCTCGGCAAGACAGGCAGCCGATTGGACGGGAGAGAACTCGAGGGAGGGTCGCGTTCTCCCTGCAAGCTGCTAGACACGTCCCTCTCTCTTTCTCTCTCTCGTCTCGAATCTAATCGAGAATTAGGATTCGCCGCGAACTTGGATGGAAATCACGTCTGCGTTCTTTCCTAAAGGTCGGCCTGCGGTGAGCCTGGCGAAATCAATCGATCGTTAGACTGCTGGGAAGTGGAGTAACGCTTGCCCTGATCGTGATAAAAGTGTCGTAAAGCATTTGCCTTTGCTTTTTCGAGCGCGGCTCTTTCATTTTTAGTTTTGAAACGTCGGCGGAAAATCTGTTTTGCGGAGCCGCGAGATTCAAAGTTTTCGGTGCGACACTTACTGCGTAATATAACGTGAAATACAACCTTAATAAAAGAGTCGGTTATGCTAAAATTGTATCTTACAAATTATTACTACACTTTTGCAGTTTCGTATATCTTTTCGAACGGCGCTAATAATCATAAATACGCTTTTTAAGCTGTAATAAGAGTCTCATTTACAAGACACTTAATTAATTGTAATTATTACGATCGTCTTATGAAAAAGTGTTAATGAAAAGAAATTAAACGTCACACTTTAACTTCAATTTAATCATGCTTAAATGTTTAAACTTTAATTGCACAAAATTCTTGAAATTGTTTCCTCGATCTTTACTCCGTCAATAATTAGAATACATACCGTCCACGCCCTCGAAACAACAAACTAAAAAACAACAATTAAAGCTCAGCAGTGCAAATGAATTTATGCCAGCAGAATTATTAGCAGAGTCGTAACGAAGCAGGAAGCGCGCCCGTTCCAAAACCAAATCGATAATAGTTGTAATCGAAACTCCCCGCTTTCTGCCGCGGCTCGGCGCACGGGGCAGCTATCGAAAAGTTTTGCAGGTTGATAGTCGTTGGCATAGACATGAACACAATGCTAATCGAATATGGTTTCAGAGGTGACGGAGCAATCAGCAACACGTTATTCCGCGTTACCCTCCGGAATGCTTCGTCGAAAAGCACTCGAGGCAAATGTAATAACAATGGAAAATGAGAATTTCAGCCTCTTGGAATATGATGTGGAACCTGCTCTCAAGAAATTTGCCAGCTTGACGTTCCTACAGATTTTCGTTTTTCGCTGTAAATCACGTCGAGAATTTACTGTTACCTTACGCTGCGCCGAGAACTGCGCTACAAAATTTGTTATTGCTCTCGAACGGATATTTCTTTCTGCCTTTAAGAAGAAATGTAATGGTATGATATTGATTTGCTTTGCGTAAGCTTAACAATTCCATTGCCGAGTATTGGAGTAAATTGTAATTGTTGAATTTATTTCTTAACGGATCGTAGCGTAATATATACCGCGCAAATACGAAAGGAAATCGAATACTTGAACTTATTGTAAATTGAAAATAAATTACTTGCTTCTCCGTATGCACACCTAAAACGTCTAAGAGCTATAGAATAAATATAAAAAGCGAATAGGAGGATTTTCTTCAATTGATTTGGGCCACCATCGATTTGAGCAACGATTAAAATCTTTCCCTTAAAATTTAAAAATCTAACGCTAAACTTTCGAAAGATTACCCCCGCGTCCCGTCAATCTGATTCCCGCGCTGAATATTTTCAACCTTATACACTGAGAAAAATGTCGTAAGAAAATTTAATACATCATGTAATAAAAATTACTATATTATATAGTAATGCG
>JAWWEM010048982.1:0-12103 GCA_035582935.1 Ormyrus thymus
ATTAAGTCGTAGAATAAGTTAGCTTTAAGCAAATCCGATTGTAAAGTAACCGGCATTCTCTTTCGATATTTTACAGCCCGGCGAGTAGCGGTGCTCCGCGACCAAACATCTTTATTTTCTATTACTTTTGTCCAGGAATTTTGTTTTATTTTATTATTATTATTTGTATCTTTTTTTTATATTATTATACCAAATAATAACGGGCTTTGGCCCATGTTAAACCAACTTGAAAACCGTCTCGGCTATCATTTTCACCCGAATCCGAAAAAAGCATTTCCCTTTCCCTAAACCGACCCTGGGGAAGCTGAAGCCTATCCGAGGGGAAAAGGGAAATCGTTACATAGCAATAAACTATATGATATGATGTAGCATTTTTACTCATCATATTCGAAACGTGTTTGGGCAAATGATTAGCTACTGGATTAAAATGACAAACTGAATTTATTAATTTAACAGATTTTGTGTCCTCCGGCTAGTCCTCGGAGAGAGGACGAAACGTAGTCAGGTCGAATCACTAAAGATGTACCGCGAAACGCAAAAGATCTTACTGTACTGGCTCGAGACCGCTATCGTCGCTTACAACGGCGGTTAATGCTGGCAGCCGGCACCATCGTCGACCTCCGCCCAGGGTATTGAAGAGTTTGCAGCCACTCAATCTCACTCGCTCACTCGCACCCATAGTCACACTCGAAACGAATAAGATAATATTGTCGCGCACACTAAACAAAGAGTCGAATCGTAATCGCGTTTACAATGAATTTGCTACTAATTAGCAACGGCGAAACTTCTACTTATCGTGCGCGACCGGCGCGATCGAGACGAGGCATGAGAGTGATCATCACGCTGGTAGCCAACGTTGATCACAGGGTCAGCTGCCTCGCCATTGCCAGTCTTACCTCGCTCTCGCTCCTTGGCGGCTGGCAGCGAGTTTTTCAAATCTCATGCTATGTGTCAAGCCGCGTAACTCCAGCTGCAGGTCGTTTGGCCTCGCCGAAGGGGAGAGCGAGGATCGCTGGTCGCACGGGGAGAGCATCTCCTACTCGGCTTCACGCTTCAGGAACTCGATGCGATGGTGATGTTTCAGCTGGTGTTGCGGGAAATTTCGCTGATACGCCCTAAAATCCGAAAGTCGCGCGCGTTTGACAGATTCATCCACACGCACACTCATACACGCAAAACGTCGACAGAGCGGCTGGACTCTCGTGCGTCACTTCGCTGCATTTTTTTGGATGTAATTTCAACTTCGCGATAATGTGAAGGAAATTCCTTCACAATGATTAAAGAAATTCAAACCTGTATTGATAAATGTAAAAAGAAAATAAAAACAAATAGTAAAAAATGCAAAAATATACCAAGTAAAGATTGGATCACGAATTCAGTAGTAAAATCATGTATCAAAAAAGAATCTTTATATAAAGAACTAATTGTTTGAGTCCAATTTTCTCTGAAAAAATCTTTAAAAAATCATGGCTATTTACTACAAAAAGACACATGAATTTTTTCAGATTTTTAAGTTACGAATTGTTGCAGAAAAAAAAATAAAATCGAAAAAGTACGTATTAGCTTATTACAGGCGTATCAGTCCACATAAATGGCTGAAAATTTGTCTGGAGGAGTGTTTAGTAGTGCTCTTTCGAATGACCAATTACAAATAAAAATGCAGGCTGCGGCATTTATATCACCTTACCTGGCTAGACCCTTTAAAAAAAAAATCATAAATGAAATAATAATTTTCTCCAAACTTTTCAATAATATAAAGTTATTTTCAAAATTTTTGTTAACCCTTTAAAGCACACATTTTTCTATTTGAGATATTTCCGTGAAACTCCGTATAAACAGGTTTTTGGTGACGCTGATGACGAATCTGACATTAGATTTTCAACATTCCATATCCGAGATGGCGGATTGAAGATGGTGGCTAATAATTTTCACATTTTCGAGAATCTAATGTCAGATCCATAAGCAGTGTCCCCCAAAAATCACATGTATTTATTTTAACAAAAAATTTTATTAAGTATCGTCGAAAAAGATTTTTTCAGAAAAAATGACTTTTTTGTATTGTGAAGGAATTTGCACCTCCGCGTTTTTCGCGGGGTACTTCCGACTTCGAGGGTCGAACGATTCCGTCGCGACTCGCGAGAAAGAAACGCGGGCGCTGCGGTTCGTCCAGCCGATCTGCGCACGCGTAGAGAGTCCGCCGCACGATGCCGCTTTTGTTTTGAACCGCCTGATCACGACCGCCGAAAGATTGAACTAGGGTGACCCATCGCCGACTCCGTATTTGAGTTGAGTGGGCCCACTATTCGCGTGAATCGCGTGTGTGTGTTTGTACGAGAAGTGCCGATTGCACTTCTCCGTCGTAAGCTCTACCGTCTTAACCGTTCTAACCGTTACAACTGGCGCCCATAACGTGTGAAGTGCCGACATAAGAGATCGCTAAAATTTGAAAATTAATAGGCTCGGCGTCCGCGCAAGCAAAAAGCGACATATATAGGTGCGTGAAAAGACAAAGACCTTTGGCTGTAAGTCGCGGCGAGAAAAAGCGGTGTTTGGCTCAGGCGGTAAGACTCTTGCCTCCCAAGACAAACATCGCTTAGGGCGCTGGTTCGAATCCCGGTCAGCTCGAATTTTTCGGAGGCTTTTTCTCAAAAAAGAATCCGGAATTTTCGATGACCGAGATCGAATCTAGAGGTCCGGAGATTTGTAATTCCGGTATTTGAAACCCCGAGGACGTGACCTGAAGTCGATACCTCTATAAGGAAGAAAAAAAAAAGTCGCGGCGAGCCACGCGCGTACCGATACACGGCAGGCGAGCGCGAAGTAAACAAGGCGCATTTATTTACATCGGCGGCGAAGCTCTACAGAGCACGAAAATTTTGTTCCGTGAGTGCGAGAGAGAAACGAATATGTTTCTCACTCAAGAAATATTATTTCGGAAATAATATTTCGAATTTCAAATTTTAAAACTTTGGAGAGCACACAAAAACCCTCTATGAAAATCCTCGCACTCAGGAAGAGTCAGCCGTGTGTGTGCGCCAAACCAGCAAGAGCTGTAACTTAACACAGTTGCGCGAAGACCTGATTGTTAATATATTCGCGCAACTAAAGCAAAAATACTAACGCATAAATTTCTAATTTTCGTGAACAAATGAAAATCGACTGTGGCAAAAGCACAGAAAATTTCTCCTCAATTCTTTTTTTTCTTTTCGCGAACAATCATTCTTATATAATCATAAGCTTTTACCTTCTGCTTCTCACTAGTATTTCTGCTGATTAGGGTGCGCTTCCAACTAAAGTTTGGAAACACACAACCAAAATTAAAATCTCTAGTGTGCCTCTAACTAAAATTTAAAGGCACACTTTTCACTTAATCGGGACATAAAAATGTGAATTTGTTTTTTTTTCTTTTAAGGCAAAACTGCCAAGTGCTGCTTGGAGCCAAGAAAGAGCGCAATCAGCTAGTTACTCTTCAATAACCCGATCGAGTGAAAATAAAATTCGCTCGGTTCAACGCGTGAACCGAACTTTTTTTTTCTTTTCGCACACACAACTGACAGCTGTCAAGTGAGCGATTGATTTTCATCAAGCCAGAAGATTCGGCGTAGTAATGACGCCGACAGAAGATAAGATTGAAGGCTGAGTCAGTAATCAATCGCGCAACGACATCGAAGTGATGTCGCGCGAACTACAGCTAATCACGGCGGCACTCGCTTACAACAAGCCACTCGCGTCCAGGTGTGGCTGTTGGGAAATTACTCTCAACAAGATTTTGAGCCTTCGGCGGTGTCGTCAGCTCATAGCTTCGCCACAAGAGCCGCCCTAAGTCAACCTTCGATTGACAGGAATTGTCACGAGATATCGGCATCTACTATTGCCGACCCAACCGTGACAGGGGACGAGGAATACCTGCTCGCAAAGCTGCAAAGCGACGAGTTGGTCAAGGTCAACTTAGAAAAAAGCCAGCTGGCTTTCTCTCAACCAAACTGTCAAAATACGCAGGCGGACTACCCGATAGATGAGAGTCGACCAGACGCCACTCGGTTCCAGTTTTTAGACTTTAACCAGTCAGCGGGTGATTCCGAGGAGGAGAGGGAATCAACAGAACACCCGGCGGTATCAACGATGACAACCGCAAACGCGGACGCCACCGACGCAATAGTACGCTCAACACTCACGAGACTATGGGCAAACACTTGCAGAGATGTGAGAGCACTAGAAAGGTCGAGGACCTCTCAAATACCGTAAGCCTACGTCCAGCTTCAAGTACACGGTTGGGCCATAACACGACCCAACCGGCTCACGTCGAGAACCTGCACGTGAACATACAAGACACGTTTTCACGTGTCACTACTTCGACTGAAGCAGCCCAACGAACGATTCGCAGCAGAATCATTCATAAGGCGGTCACCAGATGACGGCCGATCAGCAGCGCAGCTTTAGACTGCCTACACCCTCTGGTGCGGCCTGGAGAGGGGGGACTCGTCAAGTCATAGAGCACGAGGAGTGAACACGTCGCAATATTCGGCCGATCGCTCCAATACGTTATCGACGCAAGACGTAAGTCACATCGTAGGCAAATGGGGCGTACGCTTTACTGGCGAAAGAGGCGATAATGTCGACCTTTTTCTTACCACCGTCGACGAGAGGCGCGACATGGCTAAACTAAGCGAAGACGAGGTCTTCGCAGCCGTGCCGATGCTCTTGATGGGCGTCGCAGCAGCCTGTTTCTGAAATAACAAGGAACACTGGAGAGGCTGGGCAGAATTCTGCTAAGCGGCACGGCGTTGGTAAGGTCCCAACCTCCGATTTCAGCAAAGGCTGACAACCGAAGCGAATGCCCGCACGCAGGGCAGAGATGAGTCGGTACGTGATTACATTACGCTTCTTCAAATGATCGTGGCACAACAAGTTCCTAGGCCAGAACTAGGCCAGCAGTTAGATCTGCTGCACCACAACATGTTGCCCAAATTGCAACAGTTAGTTATACGCACGGACTACCACGACGTACAATCCATCCTGGAATGCGCCATGGATGCGGAATTGATCCTGAAAGCCAGGAGGACGTACAAACCTTCTCCACCCCAGGCAACTCACTCCTCCCCGGGAGCGCGTATGTCTCCTCGGGACGGAGGCAGGAGCCGAAAGATAAGGTGGCTACCGTGAAAACTCAGGCAACCACCTCCGAACAGGCAACAATGGCAAAGTGGATGGCGCAAACCACCATCGGAAACGCAAAGATTTGCCATCGGCGCTAGTGAAACTTCTAGCGAGCTCGCCGGCGAGTAACCAGAAGAAGAATCTGCAGCAGTTGCCCGGCGCGGCTAACAAAGGAAACCGGCCTAAGCCTAAATACAACAGGCAAGGTGAAAGCAACCCGCCCGTCGACGGCGTACGACAGCAAAAGAAGGAGGGCAATACAAGCGCTACTCGAAAAGACTAAGTGTTACGAATGCGCATTACCCGGTTATACTCGTTGGAACTGCCTTAATTGCAAGGGAAACGAGAACGGGAGCGCTTAGATGAGGCAGTTAACGTTCCCGTCTCGAGATCCGAGGTAAAGGTCTCCGAAATCGAGGAAGATGGCGAGTGGTCGCAGTGTGCCGAATCGGCACTTGCAGGGATCAACGAGGATCAAATCCTTGATTCTCTCTCATGTGATTCGGACGATAACGAGGCCGAATCACGTTGGTGGGACCCGATGGAAGTCGGAGGCTATCCAATCGAAGCTCTCTACGACACCAGGGCCTCGCGCTCTGTGCTCGGGAATGGAGGGCTACGGATGATTGCAGAGGACAAGGCCAAGATGGTGATGCTCGGCAGAGGACCTGGGGCTCGGATAGCGGACGGCCGATTTTCACCGGTCATCTGTTACACTAAGCTACCCTTTAAGGTCGCCGACACGATCAGAAGTTAAAGTTAGCGATCATGTCAAGTCTAGACGGCGATTGCTTCCTTGGTGTCAATTTCGAAAAGGTTCCAAAAGGTTCCGAGCATACGTAGACCTCGATATGGAAGAATTGGTCCTAAAGGGTACGAGAGCCAGGGTTCTGGTCGAACTGGCCGCGATCGGCGGCGAAGACCCGCCTAGCGCCTCGACCGCCGGACTAGCGGAAGCTTCCGCAGCTCAAAAGGAGCGGGTTCAGTAATTACTGAAACGCGTTCTAGATCCCAAAGTGGCCCCGTAGGCTGCACTTCATGGCTCGAGCACGAGATCAACACCGGCTCTGCTCGACCGATTAAATAGAATTATTACCCGGTCTCTTAAAGAATTCAGGAGGAGATGCACTCCCAAGTGAAAGAGATGCTCGAGGCCGGAATCATCGAGCCTTCTAACAGCGGCTGGTCGAGCCCGGTAGTAATAGTGAAAAAAGCTAACGGAACTTATAGGTTATGCATTGACTTCCGAAGAGTTAATGCAGTAACCAAGCCCTATGCCTATCCGCTGCCTAGGATGGATAGCATCCTATCCAAACTGCAGAAAGCGAAGTATATTTCGACGCTTGACCTCAGCAGCGCGTACAACCAGATCAAGTTCGCGCCAGGGTCGCGCAAGACCACTGCCGTCATCGTGCCAGGCTTAGGTCTGTTTCATTTCAAGAGGATGCCCTACGGCCTCAGTCAAGCAGGAGCATCCTTCCAGCGTCTCATCGGTATGGTCATAGGGTCCGAGCTCGAGCCCTACGCCTTTTCATACATCGACGATATTATTATCGTCACTGAGACGTTCGAGAAACACATAAAGTGGCTCGAGCACGTCTTAAACCGCATTAAGTCGGCTGGTCTCACGATTAATCGTGTAAAGAGCTTGTTTTGCCGAGACGAGGTGAAATACTTCGGCGTGCTAGTAAACAAGGATGGGTTCCGTCCTGACCCCGAGAAGGTTCGGTCCATCCTCGAATACTCAGCTCCGAAAAATCTGAAGTAACTGCGGCGCTTCGTGGGGATGGCGTCATGGTACCGTAGGTTCATGCCTGGATTC
Organism: Ormyrus thymus; assembly: GCA_035582935.1. Taxonomy (NCBI): domain Eukaryota; kingdom Metazoa; phylum Arthropoda; class Insecta; order Hymenoptera; family Ormyridae; genus Ormyrus; species Ormyrus thymus. Next base: position 6,980 of record JAWWEM010048982.1, read on the forward strand.
GCCACGATCGCCGAGTCGATCACGCGCTTTAAGAAAAAGGATCGTAAGTTCGAGTGGCTCGATGAACAGCGAGCAGCGCTCGAGACCATCAAAGCGCTGATCGCTAGCGTCCCCGTCTTGCAGCGGCCGCATTACGAGGCGACGTTTGTTGTACAAACAGACGCGAGCGACACAGGACTCGGAGCGGTCCTGTGGCAGAACGTAAACGGAAAGGAAAGGGGTCTGGAGTTCGCTAGCCGAGTACTCACTCAGCCTCAACGTAACTACAGCGTCAGGGAGCGCGAGTGCCTCGCTGTGATCTGGGCTGTAAGAAAGTTTCACCCTTACATAGAAGGTTACATCTTCCGAGTTATAACCGATCACAGTAGTCTGAGATGGTTGTGCCATTTGCACAATCTGACGGGCCGTTTGGCACGCTGGGCACTCGAGCTACAAGGCACACGTTCACAGTTGAGCACGGCAAAGGGGCGCTCAACTACGTACCCGACGTTCTGTCGAGAATGTATGAGGATCTGAGCTCATGCGAGCCGGCCATCAGCGCGATTGGTTAGGCCCACCTTACGAAGGACCCGTGGTACTTAGAAGTCTTTCACAATGTAAGCACGAGCCCGCGCGATCACCCGCGTTTCAGTATTTTCGGAGATCAGCTATTCCCATACGCTTCGGACAGACAAACCGAAGAAACGCTGGGAGACGACGAGGCCTGGAAGCCTGTCGTCCGCCGAGATCAGCGAGAAGTTAAACTCAGAGAGTGTGACGACGCACCTACGGCGCGACAAAACGATCGCGCGCATTCGGCACTATTATTATTGGCCTCGCCTCGACAAAGATGTCAGCCGCTACGTGAAGAGCTGCGCCATATACCAGCAGTGTAAAGTCGAGCAGCGCTTGCCCGCTGGATTCATGGGTAAGCGAGTAGTTCTTGTCAGACAACGACACCGAATTCAAAAATCGGCTGATCGACCGATACTTGGAGGGAGTGGGGATTCACCACTCCACCACTCCTCCTTATCACCCGCAAGCCAAACCGGTGGAGCGGGTGAATCGAACGATTAAGACGATGATTATGTCATTCATTGAGGACAATCATCGCACTTGGGATGAGAAGTTACCGGAGGTCGTGTTTGCCTATAACACGGCTAAACAAAGCTCGACGGGGAAGAGCCCAGGCTTTCACAACTTCGGAAGGCAACCAGTGCCTCCCGGAACTTTCAAGAGGAGGGAGGAACTAGACGCCAACCGTGAAGAGCCCAGGCTCGTGCAAGAGCGGTGGGCTAAACGGATGGAGGGGCTTCCGACCATCCACGAGCAAGTGGCAGAGCGAGCGAGCGATGCACAAGACGCTTAAGCCCGCCACTACGATAAAAGGCGAGAAGCTAATTGCGAGGTCGGGAATCTTGTGTGGAAGAGGAACAAGATACTCTCCTCCGCAGTCCAAGGAATCACGGCAAAGTTTGCGCCAAGATACGCCGGGCCCTACTTAATCACGTCGGCCCGGGGATCCAATACCTTCGACTTGCTCGACGGCAACGGAGACGCTAAAGGGTCCATCCACGCCGAGCAACTCAAGCTCTAGTGGAGAAGGAAGAGCCTGAGTCCAGCGTCAAAGAAGAGGAGGATGCTCGACCACCGATGGACGTCGAATACGAAAAGGTGACGCGCGTCCAGCCTGTAGCGAGCGACAGTCAATTGGCGAAAGACCGAGAGAAAGCGAATCCCCAAGCGAAAACGCTAAGCGCTCTACCGGTAGACCGCGCGGTAGCACGCGAAAGCATCCGCGCGTGGTGCAACGCGAAGAAATACGCGAGGAGGAACCTCCGAATCGCGATGCGACAACGGAGGCCCCCCGCGGTCGCCCGAAGGGTAGTGCTCGCCCTGTCACCAACTCCCCTTTCCCACATTCCCCAATAAAAACCCGATCCGGTCGCCTCGGCGGCCTTTCCTAATTTTTATTAATTTCTTTTTCTTTCCCAGATCTAGATGGAAGATTTATCCGAAAAGATGAGGCAGGTGGTGATGAGGGCGGCGAAGAGCGTCGTCGACGAGAGGGTGCACCAGTACGAGGTGCAGTTTCAAGAGGCCCTTCGTCGACAAGGCCCCCGCGCCCTAACGATGGACCCGGTCGTCCTGCCGCAGTTACGCTTCGGGAAGAACCCGCTTGCGGAGTAACCACCCCGATGGAGTTTCCGATGGTCATCCGAGCGCCACCACCGCTGCGCAGGCCAAAGGCGCCGGAGCCAGTGTTAGCGGGAGGGGAAGGCTCGCCCCTCGAATCAACGCCGGCGGCGGCCGCGGCTTGACCGCTGATCCGAGAGGGAGAAGGCCAGCAAGGACAGGAGGGGCGTGTGGCAATCCAGAGCCGCAACACCTCCCCCTCACAGCAACCCCGGGACCAAAAGAAGGAAGAGGAGGACGTCGGCATTTTAAGCGCCGACCTCCACCGAACGATTACGTCACCACCCCCGCCCTTGGACTGAGAAGCAGTCGTTTCTTCCATGGGGGAGGCACGGAGCCTTCACCGTCTTGCCACGAACTCCGAGCAAGCGGCCTTTGCGCTGCATGAGCGATTCTGCAAAGAGGAGGGAGAGGCCCCTACCGAGGCGCTCTCCCACTGGCAGAAGCTGGTCAGCGACCGACGGGAGGACCTGGAGGTCCTGCGTCAACACCAGGTCACCCGCGCAGAGCGGCTGAGGAGCAGCGGTAACGCGCCCTTCTCCAGGCCAAGAGAGATGAGGCGGTGGCGGAAGGAGATTACCGCCGTCTCATGCGAGCGGCCGAGAAGGCCTGCGAACGAGCCAAACTCGTCGAAGTGCAGACGGAGTTCATGGAGCTCCAGGCCGCCAAGCAGGAGCGGTATCGCCAAGCCCGCATCCGTAACCCACAGAATCCACGATGCTTCGTGTACGGCTACACGGGGGTGAAGAACTCCAAGAAGTGCCCCAATTGGAGGGAACACAAGGCATGCCTACCGTAGGCCCCCTACAACCTACTCGGGTTCAGCTCCACCGTGTCTTGCGGTGGTTTCGCGTCGATAAAATTATAATCCCTATAGAAGGATGTCCTGAAGGCTCATTATTTATACCCCCCGACCTCCTTCCTCTCCCTACTGTATCTGAGCGCGAGTCTATTGACAGAGCGTCGAACCCAGGGGACTCCGCGTTTGGGGGAGGGGTGTGACGGTATTCACACCTCCGAGTATTTCGCGAGGTACTTTCGACTTCGAGGGTCGAACGATTCCGTCGCTTCTTGCGAGAGGGAAACGCGGGCGCTGCGGCTCTTCTAGCCGATCAGCACGCGCGTAGAAAGCGACAGGTGAGAACCGTACGCGAGCTAGGACCGCTGTACGATACCGCCACTGTTTTGAACCGCTTGATCACAACCGCCGAAAGATTGAACCGGGGTGACCCATCGCCGACGAGGTCCAGTTTTAGAGAAGCGATGAGAGCAGGGAATCTTCGCATCGCCGACTCCGTACTTGAGGTGAGTGGGCCCACTACCCGCGTGAATCGCGTGCGTGGGTTCGTACGAGAAGTGCCGATCGCACTTCTCCATCGTAAGCTCTATTCGCCAGCCATCGCGCGAAATTTTCGCGAGAGTATACACCTGCAAGTGTATGCCCCTGACTTTTGGCGTTTGCAGGTATGCGTCGTGTGTCACCGAGGTAACACACTTTGTTCTCTTTTTGTTTCTCTTTGTTTCCTTTTTTTTTGCTTGTTGTAATAAAGTATAGTGGAACCGTATTTCGCGCGTTAATTTTTTTTTTCATTTCCTCGCTCTACCCGATCCTTGCGTGGGCCGAATACCGCCGCCTCCGCGGGCGAGCTCTTGACTTACGAACAGCACGCATCCTGAGCAGCCGGCACCGCCTGCGCAGAAGGTGTATCTACCAGGCACTACACGCACTTCGTTTTCAAGGAGGACAAGCGGATTCGCAAGGAGCGAACTCACGTTCGTAGCGGTTAAAGTGTGAGCGCATTGCAGCCGCGCTTGCAGCTGACATTTACTTTTCGTGTCGCGGAAAATAACCGTTACAGTATTTATTTGTTTATAAAACCATAACAATACATATTTATGTATGTTGAATATTTTTACTATATTCTCTAACATCCCAGCTACCAATAATATGCAAAAGACTTGAAAAAAATTCATTAATTACCGTTAAGGAATAACGTGATAAAATGTAAGCTTCTGGAAGTGCGACGAAATGTCGTGAGGCCGTCCGTATGCGCAACTCCAAAAAGGTGTCTGCTTACAGATGCGGATGAGGACGGCAATCGAGGAGCAATGAACTGTCTTATTGTTTTGACTTATTATTTTGATTTCGTCGAATTGATGAATATTAATAATGTTGATGTTAACGTGTCTGTGCACACATATATTTTCGAGGTGTGATTGTGGGTGTTTGGTGAGTGGTAATATTTAAAATCGTAAAATGTCTCAGTTAAGCTTTCGGAGTAAGAGGACGGTTTTTGGAGTCTTTCTGAGTTTCGTGGACATGTTGGGTGTTTGTGTGAGTGGATGTTCGAGAGTTTGTTATTTATTATTATCGGTTTAAATATATATGATTGAAAATTAATCGAGTGTTTAAAATTATTCCTCAACCCGATGCAAATTCGTGTTAATTGGCCCGATCAACTACCGGTTTTGTTGAATAAATAAATTAGTTGTCAGGTGCGTTGGGTCACTAATAGCGACCATGACAGGCCCGTGGTAAGAATTTGCATAGGTGGAGTTTGAATTTGAATTGGTTGAAATTGGTGAACAGGCAACGTCATTATGGAAGCGCAGTGTGTGTGTGTGTCTGTAAGTTGAGTATTGAGGTAGGAGAGAGAGAAGCCGAGCGCGAAGCGAAAGAGAACAGTCGAACGCGGAGCGGGAAAGAGAGAGAGAGAGAGAGAGAGGAGCGGCCGAGTGGGGACGACGAACAAAGAGAGGTAAAGTACGGTCTGATGAGAGTAGCGCAGCTGCCGAACTGAGCCGACTGACGATTAGTCCAGCCGGTGAAGCTCAAAAACAGGCCTTTTCGCACATTTCGACATATAGGCAATTTTTTTTGGAATCGCTTCCTTAGAGTGCCCCCAATATGGAACCAACTACCCGAAGTCTCAACTCTGGTAGCAAGTT
>JAWWEM010048993.1:3631-36064 GCA_035582935.1 Ormyrus thymus
GTGCCTCCGCGACCGCCGCGCCCCCCCCCCCCCCCCCCCCGAGTCTTCACCGAGTCCGAGGCGGCTCGGCTACACGACGCCATGAATATTCAGCGAGCCTCGCCTCGTTCAATATGAATGCCGTTGATCTAAGCTCTTCGGCAGCCTCGGCAAGCTCGTCTCGTTTACGTTAACCCGCGGCCGGGCTGCTAAGGCGGAGACCGGCCGATATAAATAAGTGCGCGAGGCTGATCTTTTGGCGCGGGGGAGGGGGGGCGAGGAAAATGTAAAGGAGAGCTTTTTAACGGCGGGTTTTAGAGGGTGGCCAGCTCTCGGTTGATAGCCAGTAACCCGGAAATCCTTTTTCAATTGTTTTTTAAGGACTTAATCCGTGCTGCATTAGCGACGATTTTTGTAACGTGTAAAGGCGCTTGAAAGATGTTACTTCATCAATGATCCAGCGAAATTATTATACATTCGAGTATTAAATATTAACTTCGTTCAATTAAGTAACTCTTTTAATTAAAAAAGCGACTCGTTAACTGATAATGTCAGAAGGTATCAATGACTTGTCCTATCGCTTTTGAAATAACTTTTTAAAATAACCTCTTTTCACAAAGGACTACACCTGGTTGCGTCATCGACTTTATATCGCTTCTGCAGTCCTCTTTTTACATCTGTGCTTGCAGAATAGATGTAAAAAAAGTCCGAATCCCAAAAAAGGCACGAAAAAGCGACTGTCGTCACCTCCTCCTCCTCGCCAGAAAGAAAATCTCGTGGGCGTATCGAGTTGGCTATTGATTCGGGGTCGGCTCGCGCCGCGGATTAGGCGGCGGGGCGGCTTGCGGTGCGTGCCCCCGCACTCGGCGGGGGTGGGGACGGACACGTGTAATCAGCCGCCGGCCGGCCGCATATTATTTTGCGGCCTGAGCGCCGACGTGATGCGCTTTGAGGAGCGCCGCGGCGCCGAGCCCGTCGATGGCCTTTTCGGCAGGGCTCGATGGGGATGAGGCGGGAAAGCGATGCGGCTGGAGGGGCTCTTTTTTTAAATCGTCAAGAATTTCAGAAGAATTTTACTGGAATTTTCAATGGATTTTGTATGTAAATAGTTTTGAAATTCTTTGATTGATTCGAAAGTCGCATCATTTTTCAAAAGTTGTTATTGAAAAGAGGGAAAACCCGCTTTTAATTAAAGAATGATGGATGAAAATGTCCTTGAAAACAGATGAACCCCGGAGGTCGAAAGTGAAATACGCGCCGCGGAATCATTAATCCTCGTTTATTACTGGGAAACCTTGAGCGCCAATCTCAAAAAGCGCATTTTTCTCAAAGAAAAATGCGTTTCCTCCCCCCGAAAGCAAAATAATCAAAAGTCAGTCTCTCCTGGCCCCGAAACCGCCGGTGACTTTCCTCGTGATTAATAACGCTCGGTGAACCGAATTCGCGAGCTCTCCTTTTTCCGTCCCAGGTGAGCGTCATCGCTCGAGCAGGATAAACAAACACAAAGCGACCGCAGGAGCAGAGCCAAAGGCGGCGGCGGCGGCTCCGTCGGATGCAATTATTTAACCCCCGCCGTTCGGCAGTCGCGCGAAGTCTATCTCGGCTGACGGCTTGCGTATTGAATTGCTTATGCCTGCGCGAGCGCGTGTCCTCTCCGTTTCTTACTCTTGTTATTCCTCCCCGGCGAGGAGATATTCGCGCCTTTTGTTTTTCTTCCTCGCGGCTAATTTCGTTCTCGAGGATTTCGGGGCGAGAGTGCGAGGATTAAAGGTGAGATTTCGCTTCTTCGATGTTATCAATGGCGTTGTTTCTTGGAACTTCGGTGAAATTCTTATTTAAAACAACAGTGAGATTTGAAAGCAGCTGACGTGAAGAGAGATTTTGGGTTTCCATTTATTTTCTTTTACAAACTAAACATTGAAATGAGAAGTTTGGAAAAGACTATATTTGCTGAATATTCAAGTAGAATGAATCAATTTAAGTCAGCCGTTCAAAACAGAGGAACTTTGATATAAAAATATTTTTTTCACAAACCTTTTTTATTTTAATGATATTCGGTTTTTAAATAAATAAATAAACATAAATATATTTAAGTAACTTATAACATACTTTAGTCAAAAGAAATATCTTGTCGAACAAAATATAATCATTAGATTGAGCCATATTCTTTAAGTACCTGATTTCCAGTATAATCATTCTAGAAACGCTTACAAACCTTGCAATTTCTCTCCAAGCATTCGCAAACGCAATCCCCCATCAAAATTACAACCCACTCGACCCCTACCACAAAACCCGATCTAAAGAAACAAAATCCTGCAGCGACCCAAATCCTCGTCCCTTCCCGTGTAAAAAGAAAGTCTGGCCCAGGTCTTTCTCAAGTCAGGCTCCAAAGGTCTAGCAATAGTCTGGATCGATGAGACGATTCTAGACATTTACCTAGGCTCCCACTTTAGCTTCTCAGAAGACTTTATCCTAGACTTTTATCTAATAGATTGTTCTTCCGAATTCTAAAGTCTGGGAAAAAAAATTTCCGAATCCGCATTCGAATCCAGATCCTGTTCTTTCTAGGCTCTTTACCACATGAGCTTTTCTTTTATTTATGCCAATAAAATTATATTTAGGTTAAACGGTATAGCAACTAAGCCAGCGGTATGTTATAACCTAAATATAATTTTATTGACGTAAATAAAAGAATAGCTCATCAGTGGTAAAAAGCTTGCCTAGAAAGAACAGGGTCTGGGCTCCAATACGGGTTCGAAATTTTTTTTCCCCCAGACTTTAGAATTCGGAAGAAAAATCTATTAGATAAAAATCTAGGATCAAGTCTTCTGAGAAGCTAAAGAGGGAGGGAGGTAAATGTTTAGGATCGTCTCATCGATCCAAACTATTGCTAGACCTTTGGAGCCAGACTTGTTTTTTACACGGGTCTCGCCCAATAATGCGCAAAGCAGACAGGAGGACGGAAGGGCGCACGCACGGCCTCCTTATATTTAAAGTTACGTAAAAGTCGATAGCCCGCGCCGTCGGCTCCTTATGCAACACCTACCTCCCGTCGATGCGCATGCAAGGCGCATCGAGCGTCGCGTGCGTGAGAGCCCTAGGAGGTTGCCCAAGTTTTTAGCGGCTCGCGCTTTTTAAGTCCCCGAGAGCGGACGACGTGCACTTTGCAGGCGAGCATGTCGGGAGGCCGTGGCTGGGATGCGAGCTAGGCCGACTATCTTGCGGGCCGATCGGGGAGAGTTTCTGCCGCGGTTGTTGTGGATTTTTTAGGGGGGGGATTAGGTGACTTTTAGGCGTGGGGGCTTTCGTTTTCGAACTTTTAAGAAGGGCATTGTTACTCAAAATTTGAAATAAGTCTTATAAAGTTCAAATAGTTTCGTTTAAAAAAATACTAAACAGGCTTAGTCAAAAAGTTCTTACGTCGCTAAACGTGAATATTTTTTTTTTGATAAATAACGGGTTGGAATCTTTTCTTACAATTTTCACAAAAAGTTTTGTATCTCTTCCAAAACTTTTCAAAAAATAACTTGTCCCTCGAAAGCAGCACGAGCAGCCCTTTCCAAAAAGTAGACAGCGCATTTCGAAACAAAAGCAAGCATCCAAAGATGCGGCACTGCAGCGGCAGACGGTCGCACAAAAGCGGGCCGCTCCGTGAAAAGCCATTCAAGGTGGCCGACTGCAGTGACGAATTCGAAATTCGCGCGCTCCACATCGGGCCCGAATCATTTTCGATAAAAGCAGCCGCGCCGCATCATTGGACTGGCCAAGACCGGTCGTCGAGGACGGAGTTTTTCCGTGATTCTCGGAATTGTGGCTTGAGGAACGACTGCTGTGATGACTTGATAATGGCTACTGATTTTCAGGCTTTAATTAAAAATAAATACATCTTGGTAGAGGCTTTAAAATAGCTATGAAAAATTGTTCTTAGGTTTGGTTGATCGCTCTTTTTGATCAGTTAAAATGTTTAATGGATTGAATATGTAGTAAATAAATTTATCATATAATTATCTTTCCGAGAGTAATTTTCTGTCTAAATTTTAGACCTTTGCAAACTAACTAATCAGCTACAGATTTCGTTAAAAACAAAATATCATACAAGTTACTCTATTTTTTAGTCTAAGAAATGCTTCAAATATTCGAAATAATTCCATTTTAAAGTGTCAATTAACTTATAAAAATATAATGTCATTAGAGTATTCATTCAACGCTAATTACATAAATTTTCATTGCTTCCCGAAATCTTAAACAGGGATTTTTATCATAATTAACGCCATTCTCGTGTCCATTTAAGAAAGTATTATTATACTTATATTAGTATACGTTAATTATAAAGATTTATGCCAATAAACGTATAAAGGGTTTTTACAATTTTTTATTAGCTGTAGATCGTATATTCACCATATGCAAGCACAAATTTGAACTGATATTTAATTATCCTATTTAATTAACATGCTAACGAGTTAATTCTTCCGGAGTAATTTGAATACTAAGAGAGAACGCTGCGTTTTAATACGAAGCCTTTTAACAGATTTTTAGCAAATTGGGTCGCGGGTCGAGACGAAAAATTCAATTTAACAAACCGTCTCTCCGTTATCCAAAAATAAATCGTTTGTCAGTTCATTAAAGGAACTGGCGCTTAAAAGTTTACTTCAAACAGAAATTAACCGCCATTAATTTTCAGTAGTGCAAACATACGCTCAAGCAGACGTAGACGGAAATTCCGAATAATCTCGAAACTTGACTATGCTATCAGCCTCGCAAAATGCCCTCGTAACAATTAGCTTTGTTGTGAGCCAGTTCCGTACCTTCATGATACTTCAGTGCCTGCATTAATTGCCAAATCTAACCGTTACTTTCGCCCGAACTTTCCCCATGCTTCAAGCACTTACTGCGCGTCTCCTCGCATTCGACGCAGTTTTCACCAGTGCCTTCCCTCCTCTGAAGCCTTCCCTCCTCTGAAAAAAAAGACGCCAACTCACCGGCAACCCGATGCAGAGCGTTACCAGCGGCGGCAGCATCACCGCGCTCCTTGCTCCGCTCTGCGCGTCGGCAGCGGCGGCGGCGGCGGCGGCGGCGGCGGGCGGCGGGGGTGTAGGCCGCGCGTATACAAGACAGATGCTTTGGGCGTAGTAGGCCTGTGCGAAAGAGAGAGCGAGAGGGAGTAGGCGCCGCGGCCCGCGCGCGCGTATTGATCAAGACGAGGAGAGAGGAGGCGCCGCTGCCTGCCTGCCTGCCTGCCGTAAGCACAGAGCTCGACCGCGCGAGCGCCGAGGCGAGCCTTTCTTCGACGCCGCTTGGAGAACGCTGGCTTTCCGATTTTCTTTTTTTATTTTCGCGGGCTGGCCCCGGGGGTATAGCCTTGCGCTTATGGCTTCGGGTTGCGAGTTCGGATTACGAGCGATGCGTCGTTGACTGCTGCTGATGAGAGCGTGGGAGAAGGCTTCGAAGCTTACTCGGTGGCCGCTTGCAACGGGGAAATACAATAATTAATGAATTGATAATTAATTGGACGTTTTTGTAGAGAATCAGTAGTGCAATACCAATCAAGCTAATGCATAAGTTTAAGCAATGACGTATTGCTTTTGATGTATTAAAATTCATAATATTGTTGATGCATTAATATGCGACGTCAATATTATGATGTGACCTACAATTTTGCATATTAATTGGTGTAAGAAGATGTAATTAGCACCTTAACTAATTATTTAACAAGTCTGAGATAAAAAATTAACAAAAAAGATACAGTTTGCCATAATTTGTACAGAGTTTTTTGATTCATTAGTAATTTATATAGAAGAAAATTCGCTTAGAAATTATCTGACGTAATCCCTTGAAGACTAGCGCTCAAAAAGCAAATCAATAAGTTTATTTTAGAAAGTAGTATATAATACAACTAATATTGAAGCAAACTTTTCAAACATTCACAATAAAATATACGTATTTGTATAACAAGTGTATTATTTACAGTTTTAAAAAAACAGCTACACAAACTTGCACAACCACGTAAAACCATCTATCTCTAAGAAAAAAAAAAAAAAAATACATTACATCCAGCCATTTTCCAACGTCATTCCATGGAGCCATTCGCGCGGTAAGATTCGGTTCGAAAATAGCCGTCAAAAAAACACGCGGCCAATTCATTCGGCGAATCTTTCATCGTCATCGACCATCCGCGAGCCGCCTATAAATAACGGCTCGCGCGCGCCGACTTTGATGTCTCGCTGACATTATTTCGCGGAGTTTGCGCTCGTCGATGTGAATCATTTTTTACGAGATGAGAGAGAGAAAGAGAGAGAGAGAGAGATCCCGGTCGTGCGTGCGGCTTTTGCGAGCCGTCGAAATCTCCAAGTGCGGGGACGATCGATGAATTTACGGCTGATTTTTTGACTTTGGGTCTGACCTTCCTGGGCTGCGTCGTAATTTATTTTTTTTTTTTTTTTATATACGCAGAGCTTGATTTAATCCGCGGCTGAACCAATCGCTACGAACAAATATACGAATTCATAAATTGTGGAAAAAAATATAACCGTCAGAAAAATTTATTTTATTTACTTTATTTCTTATTTCTTTATGTTTTACAAATAAATAGGAATGAATTGAGCAAATCGATTCGTATAAAGCTGCTATGTAAAGAAGAAGTTCTTATCGATATATCATAAATATTCAACTTTTATTAAAAAGCATCGCCTAAACTAAAGCTTAATAACCAAAGTCACTTTGAAACTCTGCACCCCAGGACTCTTTCCCTTAAACAAAACAATTTAAAAAATCGAAGCCCCCCCCTCTAAAACTTCCTCCCAACAGTATCAGCTCGCTCGCAAGCGAGAAAAGAAGGCGCGGCACCTAAGAGAAGAAGCTCGCGCGAAGTACCGTCTCAGGACTATTTCACGCTCAGCTGCTCGGCGTCGTATCTCATTTTTCCGCTCGCTTCCTCCCCCCCTACCCCGTCCCCCCTGCCGCCCCCTTCCCGCCCGTCCCGTGTGGGTGTACGCGTGGGAGAGGCTGCGCGCACGTGTCTCTCCGCGCGAGCCTGACAGCCCGAGATATCACTCGAACCTTTCCTCTTTTCCGTCAGCGGCTGCTGCAGCTGCTTCTTTGCGGGAGGAGGGCTGTGTGATTTTTTCGGGCTTTTAATTTGATTGTTGGCCGAGAGGTGGTGGAGGAGGTATCGCGCTTCTGATGGATGGCAAGTTTTGAGAAATGCGGTTTCAAGTTCGTTGACGAAATGAAGCTGAGAAATTTAGAGAACGATCAGCATGCTTGTTTTGAAGTAAATTTTAATTATTTGTTCAAGCTACTTGGTAAAAAATAATACTGTAACGGAATAAAATGCATTCCTTCATGCATGTAAAATTAAATATAATATTTTTAATCCATATGATTGTTGAGTCTTTTTAAAAAAATTTGGGCAAAATAATAATTTTCTAATTAAAATTTATTTATTAAAACTAAATAATTTCCCAGATTCGTGTTTGTCCAAAAGCCCTGAAAAATTTCATCCAGGAAAATAGAAGTGTCGCACGCTCTCGGTAATCTATCAGCACTTGGATTTGGGGAATCAAACCCTCGTTGCTGATCAGAACTCTCAACCGTAAATTACACGATTTAAATCATTCGTATTTCGCATTTTTATTTTTTTTGTATAAAAAAAGCGCGCTCACGAAAAATATAAAACGGAAAGCGCATTTCAACGAAAAAACTAGGAATCGTAAAAAAAAGGGTCAGATAAAGTATATGTTGTGAAACTGAATGTAAAAGCTGCAGCGGCCAAAACGCAGGAGCGTAAAAATAAAAAAAATAGGCACTCGATCGCTACTCCGCATATATATGAAAATATTCCGAGTTGCACAGATAACATTGCGATCGAAACGAAACAAGGCGGAGCTCTTCATGTCAGTCAAAATGTACAACGAAATCCATTGTAAATAGAAAAACTTCCGAGCCGCGCGTATAAAAAAAGGAATTTTATCGTTTGAGCGTTAGAGAAATAATTCATTATCTGGGAGGGAAATGCGTTTTTTGCAAGTGTCGCCAAAGGTGCCCTCGGAGGCGGTAAATACTCGGGATGAAGAAAAACTTAGTTCTGGCACAAAGCGGGTAATTCAAAGTGGATTCTTCTGCGAGATAACCGAGTGGGTAAAGAAACTCAAGGTATGTAAGTTTCGTCAAAAGCAAAGTCCTTACCTAACTCTTCTCGCGATCAAAAAATATTAAAATGTGTACTCTTGCTGGCGCTCGGAAGTTACACTTCTTTTTTAGCAAAAGCAGACATAACCCGGTTTGCGTTTGCTTAACTTTAATTTCTTCTTTCAAAGAGTGATCGAACAAAAAACATCGGTATTGTTTGATGGAGAATTCTTCGTAAATATTTTACTCTTCGTGAATGTCTGAACTCTGGAAGTATTTCAAGTCTTTTTCTTCCAATTGCCTGCTTATTAAACTATTCATAACCAGCTAACAATTAAATCCGAACTCCAGAACGTCGGTATCGTTCTAAATTTAAAAACGCAGCAGCCGCGCATTACAAATGTCTTTATAACCGTCGTTTAATGCACGGTCCGCATGTTCGCACACGTGCGCAGAAAGTTATCTCGTTTGCGCAAGGTGTTTTCCTAATTATACCCTCGTCTTTCCCCAGCTCGTGATTCTGCCGGACAAATTTGGTATGCAGTGACTCAGCATGAATCAAGTCCTATTCAATGATCCCGTGTTAGATACTCTTCCGAAAGACTGAATTTCAGAATAAAGTATTGTGAATTTTCTTAATTTCTAGACTGTTATTCTAACTTGAAATATCAACTTACAATTAGAAGCAATAATAACTTCAAATAACATTAAACATTAATTATTCCACCTATAGAATCTTGCAGTCTCGTTTTTTTCTAACATTTAGCAAATTTTAATAATAGAAAATTTTACTAAAGTTGTAAAGTCTCGAAAAAGCCGGCCAAAATAACAAAAATTTATTTTACCGGAAATTATAAAGCTACTAATTTTTTATTGAAACTTGTATGCATAAAAACTAAATAAAAATAAATCAAATAGAATAATATATTTTTTTAATTTTACGTAAACAATAAATAATTAAAAATTTTAAATTAAATATTAAGTTTTTTAAATCTAGTATTCAATATATTTTATATGCTAATATTTTCATCTAAAAATATGAAAAACAAAATATTTATTCGTACGTTTGAAACAATTAGTTTTTTAATTATTTCTAATAGTTAAAATTGAATAAATTGATTTTTTTTTGAAAACTAACGAAATGTTTCATAAAAACTCATAAAAACTTAATGTTTTTGCATAAAACATAATCTATAATGTACACTTAATAAGATAAATTTTTTAAGAAACTGCCTATTTTTGCCTAAATCGAAAATATTTAAGATTAATTACGAAAATAAAAAAGATGAAAAGTGACCAAAATCGTGTACACATTATATACAAATAAATTACCATAAATTGGATATTAATAAGAAATAGCAAAATATGTGTTTGTTAAATTTTTGTTTGTACATGAAATAAAAAAAAAAATAAAGAATCGCTCTTGCAAAGATTGAGAGAACTACCAAGTCAAGGTAAAAAGGAAGAAGAGAATTGGGTATAAGTTCTACCCGTATCGTGGCAACTTCAGAAGAGTGAAACATAGCAATTGCGTATGTTGTCATCTAGACTGAAACATAGCAATTACCTATGTTGCCATGTATATATATATATGTATATAAAACTTTAAACTTACTATTTCCATAGAAAATATACGCAAACATATGTCGGTGAGTAAACCCAGGGTTGAAGGCGTCTAATAACGTATGTACTTTCGAAAACTCTGATTAGATTAAATACTGATTTCTTCAGTAAAGTTGTCCATTTTTTTAAATGATTTGGGAGTGGCTCTTCTCAAGATTGAGCGATAATTCGCATCTTTATTGAATTGATATGTGCTTTTAAAGGCACTTGTCTTTTCTCCGCAAACACATACTTGATATATTTTGTTACTCTGCAAATCGACAGAGGCAGTGATTTAAACGAGTCGTAATTAAATTTCACAACACTAGACCGTTTTTCTTGCTGTTCTTCAGCCATGATTTCTTTCTTACAACAGAAATTCCTTCATGAACTATTTACTACCTCTTAAAGGTACCCTCTGTATTTATCCGCGCTTGGGACCGGCACGACGATCGCGTCGTGGCTGCATTTCCACCCCCCTGTCGTCTTTATAGCAGGGATCAGGACCCCCAGGCTCGTCACTTCCTGAGTATTTATAGCGACCCCAAACCCTCCCTGCTATGTGTCCGTCCGCGTCTGTCCGTCTGTCTATCTGTCTCTCTCTCTCTCTCTCTCTCTCTCTCTCTCTCTCTCTCTCTCTCTCTCTGTGTGTGTGTGTGTGTGTCTGTTTAATACCGTCTCCGCGCGTAAATTCTTCTGCAAAAATTGAAATAATATTAATCACTCATTTTCTGGGACATTTAGTGTTTATTTTTATGTACTTACTGCGCTGGAACATGTTTCCCAGGATCAGCTGGTTAAAGCTAGTGCGTGTCCTGAGGTCATCGTCAGTGGACCTCTTTAGCCATTTGGCGGCCACTTTCCGACATTGCTGCCAGGAGCGGCTGGGCAGGCTTTGGTTCTGCCGCCACATTACATTGAAAAATTAAAAACTTCATGTATTATTATATTTTTTTAAGGTTAATTTAATAGATAAATCAAACTGAGAATAATTTTTATATCCATTGGCATTTTTTGAATTCTTTACTTTTGGCGAGTGATGTCTGAAAATTTTCAAAAAACAAAAAACAATACTCATCCTAATTTTTCGCACCGAGTAATTTGATACCAAAGTCATATTCATATGTTTTTTCCTTACTTTTTTATGAACTGCGAATAAACAGGCGATTTTGCGGTCACTTTGATTTTTCCTCCAACACGTTCAATACTTTTTTATTCTATCTCCAAAAATACCTTTGCCTTGCGAACGTAAACATTCAAAATATCCGGGAATTCATAAGTTTTGAGCGAATTGCTGAAATTTACGTAGCTAAATTGTCTGCTAATTAGACTCAAGATTATCGTTTAAACGGCTATTGATTCACATTGAACTATCTTAAAACATTTTTCTGCTCCCATCATGGAAGTTTCGCTGCATAAAACCCGTATTTCTCGAAGCTGAGAGAGCTAATTTAAGCCATCCCTCAAAACTGCAATGCACTAAAAGCAAAGGAGCGGCCTTCAAATCCTAAACAGCCCTCGACGCAGACGCAGAGCGACGTGTCATCGCTCAAAAAACAGCGGTAGCCGGGTAATCTTTATAAAGAGCAATAACAACGGGTCGCTCACATGCGCGCGAAAAAAGGAAGAGCCTCTCTCTCTCTCTCTCGACGCGACAATCGCGAGGGAGGGAGAGAGAGAAAGAGAGGCAGACGTGGCCCCGGGCGAAATCGCTTTGCTTAAGGGCGCTCGTCACGAGCGAGAGAGAGAGAGAGAGGGGGGGGAGGAAACACGCGGCACTCGCGCGCGCATTGCCTTTAGAGCACCTTTTTGCCTCCGCAATTTTCTTGCCCGCTCTTTCTCTCTCTCTCTCTCGAGCTTTTTTTGCCGGAGCTCCCTCTCTCTGCCTCTCTCTCTTTTTCTCTCTGCTTTTCTTCCGATTCCTTTTTTGTAATCTTTTCGCCTCGCCGCTTTTTTTCTCTTTTTTACTTTTTGATTAATATTTTTCGGCCTGTTGAGGCAGGTGTAAAATGGGAATTTTAGGGCTGCGAGAACCGTGTCGAGCTTTTGAAATTTTCCGGGGACCTTGCTATTGTCGAGGTGAAGTGCGCTTATATTGTTTTAAGGGAAGAGAATTGAAGACGTTTTTTGAGAACAAAAATATCTTTTATTTTAAGATTAATAAAACAGTTTTAGCTCGTTTGATAATTATTCGATTATTTGCTGTAAATTGTAAATTGTTTTTTCAGAAAATACTATTCGCTCAACTTACAGACCTACCTCCACACCTGGTCGATCAGGCCACTTGAAAATTTTCTAAAAAAGACTCCTGAAAAGCCTCGAAAAAAGGGCAGCTCTCGCCTCACCTCCCCGCCCAGCGTCCGATGGCCCGCGTCCAATCGGCTGGCGTGTGCGGTTCGCTCCCCCTTCGCTTGGCGCACCGCAGCGCGTTCGCACACACGCCGAGGGGGGAGGGGGCGCTTATTTATTCGGAGCGGCTTTTTTGCGCGGAGTCAAAAGGAACCGCAGCCGTTTACCGGCGTCACTTTGCTCGACTTGCGCGAGCGAGCGAGCGCTTTTTCTCCCTGGCGAACACGAAGGAAGTCTCGCGAGCGAGCGTTTGTGCTGCTGCTGCTGCTGGTTGTCCTTTTTGCTAGGGTTGGATTTTTACTTTGTCCGCGTGCCTTCTGACCGGCCCGTTGTGCGGGAGGGAAAAGGGAAGTTGAGGTGGTTTTTTGTTTTTTTTTTTCGGCGCTGGATTGCTTGGATCTTTTGTAAATAAAGCTATCGCGAGAAGGAGAACGGTCTTTGGTCTTCTTGCTTTTTGTTTGCACATCTCGAAATGATTGTGTTTTATAAAATTTCAATATAGTGCTCTCAATTGTTAATAGCTTGTTACTATCTATTAATTTTAATTCAGTCCCTTTTGATAATTCGTTTTGCGTACAAGCTCCATTGTTCAAAAACAACTGCGAATTTGATTTCATAATTTTTGTTAATGTATAAATTTGTATATTTAAATAACTCCTTTCTATTATTGGGCCGTAGAAATTCAAAAATTTTACCGTGCCGAGCAGACCGCCGACGGGGTACTCTAAATCTTAATGTACTCGAGTGTCAATTACGATGAATATAGGTGCACTGACTAAATTAAAATTGCCGGATAGGAAAAACCAACTCTCAGTTTCCTTCTTTCAGCCTCGCAAAACCCGCATACCCCTGTGCAGAGGGCTCCCTTTTTTATTACGCTGCAGAATTAATTTGCGAGTCAAAGGGTTAATTTCAGGCGTCCAGCACCGTCGCACGTCCTCGACTTTCATTGCCCGTCGGGGCTCTTTATTTAAAAAAATCAATATCGCCCGTCAAAGTTCGCTGGGCGCGTGTGACGCTGTCGGGGGCGAGCTTTCGTTCTCGGCGGCGAGCGGCGGTTTCGCGCACAGGTGCTGGGAAGAAGCGCTTCTTTTGATGCTCTGCTTGTTTAGCAATCGTAGGGGAAAGTGGCTGATTGAGTTTTGGCGGTTCGCGGAAAGGATAAGTATTTTTTTTAGGAGGGGTGGGGTGTTGTACGGCCAGGATATTAATTATTTAAGTTTGTTAAAAGTTCAAATTCGACGAGGACTTGTATAAATGTATGTATTATTCGATACACGAGTGCGTAAAATTCGATTCTACGTATTTTGAAATGTTTCAAAATCGTCTTTATATTCCTTGTATCGAAAAACATTGTTCGACACACGTGAGAAATATGATTCCCGGGCGAGGGTGATTATCGCTCTCGCTTAGCTCAGACGCTAAGCTCGTACACTTCCGAGAATCAATTTTTTCTCCCTTGTGTCAAAAAGTACTATATATTTTCACGCATCCGTTTTTGGATTTAAACGTAGCAATAATTACTAACGTTTTAAAATCCGTATTTTAATATAAAATAAACTTTCGATTATTATGCTGATACAATTTTTATTATTAATTTATTTATTAATACCGGTGAGGCAATAATAATTTACCTTTTTGTTCAATGACATCTTTTAATATTTACAGAAATAAAAATAAAATGTGAAGGGTAGTTTTGAAAATCGCGTATTTAATATCACGAAAAAATATTTTAATACCCACTCCATATACGTATAGAAAAGCCATTTGCCGAACCGAAAGGTCATCGAATGTATTATTTTTGTATTTCGTTCCGTTTTATTTAGCGAACGTGCATTTTAATCCTTTTGCAGGCGCTGTAAAAATTTGCTCGATGAAGATGTGTGTTGGTGCTCTCTCTCTCTCTCTCTCTCTCTTTCTGTATTTTTTCCCCTCTTTCCTCTCTCATTCTTTTTTTACTCCATCGATGCAGCAGCAGCGCTGTTTGGGAAATGGTTGTTGTCGAACGATGGAGCCTTTGAGCGCCTCTTTCTCTCTCTCTCTCTCTCTCTCTTTTGTTACATTCATTTTTCTCTTCGTGTTTTTTCAAGTTTAAATAAAAAGAATTGAAAAATCAAAGGAAAAAACCAGCTGTTTGTCCGGCCATATTTTGTTTACTTTCTTTCACGCTACTCTACGGCCTTCGGTGTGTTCGTATGTGGCTTTGCTGCAACTGTGTAGTTTTTATATTTGAACAACTGATCAAATGAATAATTTATCTTAGCTTTCGGCTTATTTTTTCGTTCTTATATTATTTGTATACTGAAACCAGATTTCTCAAACGATGAAATGATTTTTAAGTTCAATGAAACTTAAATAAGCTTGTATAATCACGTAATAATTGCAGAATATGTGAATAGGTTAAAAATTCTTACAAGTTCTTATAACTTAAAGTTTCTACTTTCATGAAAATATTTCAAGCTTTATTCGAAGTTGAATTCAACTTATTACTTTGTACATCCTAGTCTGGATGATAAGAACGCGACCTTAAAAGTGAAACTACTAAAAATAAAATTCAGGTGCTTCAACCTCGTATTTCAAAATCATTATCGCTGTTTGTCTAAATTTAACACGCAATAATAAAAGCCTTTGAAACCTTTAGCAAGCAATTCAACTTAAATTAATAACAAACAAGAAGAAAACTGACGGACGGGAATAAAAAAGCGGTCGTGTGCTTCGGCTTCGGCCCCGAAAGCTCGCGGAGTTCAATCAATCTCTCTTCTCCTCAGCCGTTTGTCCGTGCGTCCATCTCTCTTTCGGCTCGGCGCCCAGTTTGACGGTTAAAAGATAAGTCGGAGGGGCGGCGGAAGATTCACGATAAATACCCCTCCGCTACTCGCCGAGCAAACTTTCCTTTCCGCGGCAAAGAAGATTTAAGAGCTTCGCGCGAGATTTTCCGCGGTACGGCTCTTTGTTCGGTTCGATGAGGGAAGAGAGAGAGAGAAAAAGGAAGCCTGCACCAACTACTGCTCTCGCAATCGATAATCCCCTTATGGGCCATCGTGCATTTTTCCGGCGCGCGGCTTCCGGGAGATTTGTCGGACGATCTGCCTTTTACGGCTCTGTCTTTAGTTAAACGCGGGAATCTTATCTAAGCGGGATTGGATCTGAGGATTTTACGCGGTTCTGCCCGGGGAAAATTGCCTGGTTAACGGGCTGATTCGACCTTGCTTTTGGCTAATTTCATCTGGCTTGACGTTTCTTTGATGTCTTTCAAAAATAACAGAACGAATTTAAGGCAACTTGGTTAAGATTTGTTTCAAAAATAAACACGAGATTAATTGAATTTCAAATTCTGTATGAGAGTTTAATAAAAGAAAAAAATATTTAATTCGTATTCTAGTGAGGATTGTTTGATTATTTTCTGTTTATTGATGTGAAAGCTTTGTTTTTATTAAAAGAAGTTGGCACTTTCTTTCCAAATTTGATTCCAACGTTTTTGGAGGCAAAAGATACAATTTTTTGACGCACTAACTTAACGCACTGCCATTTAATCACTAAAACAAACTCTGACCACTGTACAACTTGTGATGGAACCATAACTGTTAAACACATTCCAATGTTATTGTAGATAATATGAAAACGAAAGAAAGAAATGTAATATACCGAGCGATCTTACAAAAATATTTACAGGTACAAACTCATACTCCAATGTAATAAACAATCTAAATTGTTTAGACCGACACATTTTGGAAAATTAAAAAAATTCCAAAATTTCTCCCATTCACCTTTAAAACAGTTATGCAGCTGACCTTCACGCAAACCCAATTAACCCCAGAGCAAAGAACTATCGAGGTCCGTCGTTGGGGCAGAGAGAGAGAGAGAGAGAGAGAGAGAGAGAGAGAGTCGAAGATAAACCCCGCGGAGGAAAAGTTATCTCCCGAAGACAATATAAAGAGGCAGCGGGAAGAACGAAGTAACGAGAGAAGAAGGAAGAAGCGCCCGGAGGAGGAGATGAAGCTGTCTGGCATAAAAGCCGCCTCGCTCTCTCCCTCTCGCTTCCTACGTTTCCACTACCGAGAGACGACGACTACGAGGCGAGCGCGCTTTTAATATTGTTCACGGCCGCCCTAAAATATGAGACTGCGAGACTTGAAAGAGCCTCCTTGCTAAAGCTAAAGCTAAAGCTTCTTTACTTCTTCTTCTTTCCTAGTTTCGACTAGAATGCCTAATTCTTTCTCTTTTTGCTCCACGAGCGTTCGATACTTTTTCCCTTAGTGAAAATTCTTGTACAACTGCTGTCTTTGCAAACATCTTAAAACGAGGTATTTCGATTAAATTTAGTTTCGACTAATTTTTTAGAAATTTAAAAAATCTTTGAAAAACTATTAAAAATAATTTGTAAAGATTTGATTAATTTCAGATTTTAAATAAACTAAAATCCAGCAAAAGAAGCAAAAGAAGGAAATTTAAGTTTTTAATTGAACTTTAAATTTCATTTTGTATATAAGTAATGAGTCTTACGATTAGTCAGGGATATATATATATATATATATATATATATACATACTTGAATTCAACTTTTCACATATACATCTGATTTTCAAGACAAAACGTGGCGACTGCTAGTGACAAGTTTACAAGAACGCAGCCCACCCCCTCCGAAATTCAGCAGAGAATCGAGGCAATTTTCTCGAGTTTCCTTACACAGCGAATATCAATATCCTCCTCCCGAAAATAAGAGCCCGCCTGCTAAAAGGGTTAAAGCTGGAGGTCCGGGCTCGAGACATAAGACGGGGAGCTTTGGTGCCGGGTAATTTAGCACGATAATAACTCGGGGCCCGTCAAAGGAAGGATTCGGGCTCTTGAAGGGAGCGACTGGATTACCCTTTCGAGGTCTGAGGAGCCGCTCGGAATTATTTATATTCATTAGGGCGCCGTCCTTATTTTGGCCCGGAGGCTGAATTTCGGGCTTCGACGCCCCTCCGTGGATCGGCAAATAAAAAGCCCCCGGGAAATTACTCGTTTAGCGAAGGCCTGTTTATCGACTCGGCGGAATTTTATGGCGAGTGGAGGCTTTTGAAGGAGAAACTGATATTGAACAGTTGCGATAAGGTTTAACGAACGCTTTATTTACTGATGATGGACGTACATTCTTAATTTCCAATTATAAGGTTTTTGAAAAGCGCCTTACCATACCGAGATTAATCTACTCACCAGTATCTTTTTCGTTAATATTGAAATTTAATCAAAAGGTCAAAGTTTTTTTCTTTTAAATAACTAGTTTCAGATGTCTAGTCTAGATATCATCAGACTTTCCATCTATTTTCTATCGCACTTTTATTCTCCCACAAAAACCTCTGATTCATTAATTAAAAAACGGACTTATATTTTGTAGCAACGGCGCAGAGCAGAGGTACATATAAAGTTAAAAGTGAGGGGCGGCTAGCTTACGTTTTTCGGATTTCCGTTAGGGATTTGTTTGCCCGCGAAGTTTTCACCGGCGACGGCAATTCAGCTGTTGCGAAGCCCTTCTCGCAAGCCGAGAGAAGTGTTTTCGAGGCCACAGCGAGTATTTATGCGTCCCTGCGTTGCGGCCGACTGGACGGCGGATTCCTACGTCAAAATGAACGGAGCTGACACTTTTATGAAATGGTTTTGCGAAGGACCGAAATTGTTTCCGAGTATTTATATGATTCCGTTTTCTGGCTGGAATGCTTAAATTTCGATTTTGTACAAGTCAAGCTTCATCGAGGTATCATTAATTAGCAAGATCTGAAGAAATAGAACAAGTTTTTTGATCAACCTAAAAATTCACTGGGCATGTTAATTCATAAAATTAACTATAATTATTCATCAGGAAATGAAATTTTCAAGTTTTAAAAATGACTTGGAAAAGTAGTTCACAGAGAGTGAAGTTGCAAGCGATCCGCGAGACTTCGCTGAACTTGAAGTCGTTCTGAATAGCTTGAGAACTACTTTTAGAAAAAAGCTGATATTTTTATTGAGTTTTACTTCGAACAACTTTAAATTTATATTAACTGACGTAACTCTTGTAATTTAATAATTTTGTATTGAAGCGCAGTATTACAAATTTTTGAAAAAGTACAATTTATGAAAATTCTTGATTGCATGAATTTCTAAAAAACTTTCTAAATGTGCAAGCAGCTTATTACACTACACAGTTTCCTAATAAAAAAAAAAACAACTTGGCTACGCAATCGATTAAACTATTCTCCGGAGACATTCTAAAATAAAGAAAAGCAAAGCTTTAAACATCTCGTCCCACATTCAAGTGCGTAACTCTGAAAAAGCTCAAAAACCAGCCAAAAACCTGCCACCCCCAACTATAGATAAACCCCCCAGTCGCGGCACGCACTTCCTCGTATTTCCTCGTTCCCCATCGGAGAGCCTCGGCCAGTGGATATCTTGGAAGGATATTCAAGGATACACAAACGAAAGCGCAAACGAGGGCGCGCGCGACATTTGGCAACGCCGTCGCGCTTTTCGCCGAGACGCGACGCGGCGGATGATAAAGCGAGCGCCCTGCTAGACAAAGCGCTCTCTCCGCCTGCAAGCGTTTGTGCTTACGGCGAGGAGTGTGGGAATGTTTCGAGAGAGGAACATTGGAAACCGTTAAATCGTTGAGGAGTTTTTAGTTGGCAAGAGTTAGTCAGCTGGCAACGAATTACTTTGTGTAAGTAGGCTCGAATCGAGTGCATGCAATTATTCTCGACTGTGGAGCGTAGACGTATATTCAATATATGTATAAAAATTAATATTTAAAACCATTTTAAGAAATGTTCATTTATTTATACGTGCTGAGATCTACACGAGAACTGAATCTAACGAATCGCACCGAAAAAGATATTTCCCACTTTGATTAATCGCAATTAAAGCAGAAAATCAAATTCTAAAATCCGACCCAAGCCACGAAAAAGCTTAGAACTGCCCCCACCGCAGCGATCAATTTCTCGCAGCTCCTTCCTTCGAAAAAAATATCCCGGGAAATCCAGCGAAAGTCTCGCCCGCCGCGAATTCCTCCCTGGCGCGCGTATCGGCAAATATAAATTCCAGAAGAAAGGAGAGAAGGGAGCGGCGCCGCGCGCGCCTCGCCTGGGTCGTTGTCCCCCGTCCGTCAACACCTCTGCAAAAGCCTCGGCCAGAGGCGGCCGAAACTATAAAATACACGCGACACGTACGCGCGCGACCGGCTTGCCAACCCCCTCCCCCTCCCCTCGCGCATTGACGTGCCGCCGCCGCCGACGCCGCCGACGCCGCTGAAAAATGGCTAACTTGACGCGGGAGGCCTTTTTAGGATGCGATAATTTGAGGCTTTTTGTCGGGGAGGGGTTGGAGGGGATGGTCGGGGCGAATTGTTTTTGGAGATTAGTCGAGTCTGGCGTTTGTTTAATAAACATTAATTAATCTTTTTAATTGGCTAGTAAAATTCAGTATTTTAAACTGCAAAAAAATTTTAGCCAGAGGATCTCCTTCGCTCCCCGAAGCTCTTCTCCCTCCTTCATAAGTATTTCCTGAAAAGCTCCATCTTCCGTCAGGCTATTTATCGCAAAAGCTGCGACAAACAGCGCCGCGGCAGCAACATCGGAAAAGAGAAAGTAACAAAAAGCCGATCGAGCGCTCATTAATAGCGAGGATCCTCTCGAGCGCCGCTAAAAATATCAAAGGGCATGGAAAAAGCGTCAGAGCTGCGCGGGGGCGACTCTAATGAAAATTCACGAGCGTATCAATCACGCACTCGATGTAATACCGACAAGCGCGACCTGGAATGAAAAAAGCCGCCCTTTAATGGCTCTTGCTAGCCAGATAAATAATTTTCTGAAGCTGTCTCTCGTCCGCTCTTTTTAGAATTTTACCTTTGTCCGCAAGTGCATTGTTTTCATAAAGTTTCTTTAAAAGTTAGTTTTCTGGATTAATTGTCTTTGAAATGAATTTGAAAAAAAAGTCGAACAAAAAGCAGGGAAAATCCTCGAAAAAAAAGCAGTGAAACGTTCCGAGCAAATAAAGCGCAGTCGCATTAAACAATCGAGACAGACGAGAGGGAGAGAGTTTGGCGCAAACGGCGCTCAAGTCGGGGGGAGCGGAGGAAAACAACGGCGGCGTCCGAGAAAACACGCTATTCCGTCCGGCCGCTAATTCTCGCGTACGTCCTCCTCTTGCGGTCTCTCGCACGTCCGAGCCGTCGACTCTAATGACTGCTTATTTCATAAGCCACCGGCGGCCGCCGGCACGCGCCTCTAATTGCGTGCTCTGCATCTGCGCTGCTGGGGCTCTTCTCTTTTTTGCGCCGTAATCACTGGAGAAGTGTATCTGTTTGCTTTTGCGCCTTTTTTTGCGGCAGTGGCGAATTGTTTCTCAAGATTAATTGAGGTTTTGCGGAAAATGTTGGTTTAATGATATGTTGACTTTTGAGTTTGGAATGGAAATAAATATGTTTCGAAATTTATGGTTAGACTTGTTGGTATAGAAGTAAATTTAAGTTTAGTTGTTGGCCTTCGGCGCCGGAGACTCCAATTCGTGCAAAACACCTTGCTCTCGCTATAAATAGCTTATTTTTTCCCTCTATGGCACAATGTACTATCTCAATGACAGTCCGCTTATTGTTTTCGTTGTTTACTAAATTTTTAAAATTAAAATGAATTTTTTAAATTCATATACTCATTTTTGTTTTATAACAATTTTAAGTTATACAAAGTATCGCGATTGTGGTAGTCATATTTTTATTATTATTTTATTGTAATTAGTTACATTAATGTTTCCAATATAATTAATCAGCACTTAATTATCATTTTACTTTTAAGTATATGGGCGCCTTCAGTACCTTCGACTCCGACTTAATTTTTGGCAAGAATTTTATTCAATATTCATCAAATTTTTTGAAAGTATCACAATCATCTTGCGGGAAAACAATGTGTCATTTAACTGAAAAATTAAATGATGCAAATCGTACATTTATATATATTCAATACTCACAAATATTTGCACATTCATTTGCCCTGGGGTGGTGCGGTGTGAATATCTTATGATGAACATCGATAACTCTGTTTTGCATCTATTAAAAATGTTTATTGAGATATGAGTTTTGTTATTTTTTCCTGTATTACTAAATATAACAATATTTTGAAAATATAACTTACAGCTCCTTCTACTATTATCTGTACAAACATTAAATTGTCAAAGTGAGTTATTCTTGATATAGTTCTTAACATAATATTTATTTTTTCATCAATTAAATAAATAAAAGATTTAAGAATTTAATGATTTATTTAAAATATATTCGCCTAATCAAGTATACTAATTTTTTTAATTATTACTTACTGACAATAACTTCCATATTCTGAAATCTTATCGAATTCTTCTTGCTTTGCTTTTTTGTCCTAAATAATATTTTATTTGTTACTGTTTATAAATTTATTCACATAAGTGTTTATAAAATAACTTTTTATAATTAATAATTTTTTATGAAACATGACAAATATTACTACTATTACAAATATTACTAATGTTATTACTATCACATATTTTCGAAATATTAGAAAGATTGAATTAAACAAATACTAATTGAACTGCCACATGTTAAATTTTATCTTTCACGCAACAGACTTCAACAAGACACACTGATAATAATCTAAAAATATTTAGGCCCTCTATTTTAAAAACAGTAAGTTTAATTCTTGCTAGAATTTGTAGAAAATTTCAAGCCACTTTGTCAACTAGTTTTTGAGTAAAAAATAGAAAACTGAAAAAATTTAGTTTTCTATGTCCAACGATTGCGGCTTCAATTAACTTGAAATTTTGGGAAAAGGTAGATATTTTGTATCTTTCGGTCGAGTTCGTTGTGCAGCTTATGCACCTTCTTAGGTTCAAAGATTCTAAGGTTTCATTTTTTTTCTAAAATTTTTGGAATGACTATATCTTGAATGACTATATGAATAATTCGTATCTTCTTCAATGATCAACCGCTTATTTTTTTCGTCGTTTACTAAATTTTTAAAATTAAAATGAATTTCTTAAATTCGTGTACTACTTTTTGTTTTATAAAAATTTTAAGTTACACACTTATCGCGATTGAGTAATCATATTTTTATTATTATTTTATTATAATTATTTACATTAATGCCACCAATGCAGTTTATTTATGAATAAATAAGTTTAAAATATTCTAATTAGTTAATTTTATTCAAACAATTATTAAATTACTGCATAGTTATGTGAGAATAAAACATGATTAAAATTTCAGTAGATCCTACGCTTTTAAAGCCAGAGCAGTAAATTGTTTGTTACTTTTTCAAAAAACAACGATTTAGTTCTTATTTTTATGCATAAATCAAATGTACATCTTATATGTATCTTCTAACAATGTTAAGTTAACATTGCACGGTTTCCACAACCTCTTGTCGTTTTTTCACATTACACTTTATTCAAATTTATATTTGACTTGATTTTCACTGCCTTATGTCTCCTGGCAATGACAGCTTGCTCGATTTACCTTACACTGAGAAAAAAATTTCATTGAATCAATGAAATCGTTACTCATATAGTGACAATTAAATATTTAATTCTCTGAACATATCTGTCATTTGATCAATTCTTTGATTCTTTGATTCGAGAACATCATTTTTGACTTAATAAAATCATATTTGATTCAACTAAAAATATATTTCAAATGATTAAATATTTAATTGTCACTATATGATTAACGATTTCATTGATTTAATGAAACTTTTTTCTCAGTGTACCTTAAACTGTTCTACGCAAAAAAAAACCACTGCCAATTCATTGGAACTTAAGTTCCTCTTAACTGATTAATCGTTCCAATATTATCTCCGAGATTCATTAAAAACAATCGAATTTAACACAATTTCTAAAAAAAAAACTGCTTATTACTACGATTAATTTTCAGAGCATTACTACGATTAATTTTCAGAAATTCTCTTCGAAACGTTTTAAAAATTTTAATATGCAGTACATAATTGACTTTTCCTCCCCTGAATCTAACAATTGCATTTGATGTCACGCAGCCCATTAGCACATCAAAAAACATCATTTCCAACATTCGCCAACAAAAACTCGAAAAGATGCGCACATCGCGAAAGCTCGCCCTTATAACGCAAAGCCTTGCGCTCCACATCTTCGTCCAAGATGTTAAAAAGCCGGCAAATTACACGACAAATACGCGCTCCGCTCGGAGCCCGCTGCGGCGCTGATGCTCATTACCATAAACTCATCATTTATACAAGCGCAGCGCACCGTGGGCTTGACATATTGCGCGCCCGCGGCTAATGGATAGGCTTTTGCAAGAGCCGCCCGGCTTTGAAATAGTAAACGCGAGCTTTCTCTGCCGCGTTCGCTCGCTCGCCCCCCATCGAGTGAGAGAGAGAGGGAGAGGCAGCTTTTTTGAGGCCGCTGAATTTTTTAGCCCGTTGTATTTTCGAAGCTGAGGCCCTTTTTCTAAGCGATGAAGCGATATCGCGAGGATATAAAGAGTTAGATTTGCGCAATGCGACAGGGGCGAGTGTAAAAAATGCGCGGTTTAAATGCGCTGAACGCCATCAATTAACGAGGGCGACAAATGATTACCCCCGGGAAAAACTCGCGTATAAAAATCATGGACGACGACATCGGGCGAATAAGACTAAAGCCGCGCAGAGAGGAAGAGCCGGGCGGAGGAGCGGAGTCACAATCAGGCTTGCTGCCAAAGAGGCGCGGCGGCGGCGGCAGCCTCGCCGGATTGGTTGGCAATTACAAAGATGCGCGATAATCCCGCAGACTTGGCAACCGGCGCACCCCACCAGATTAACACTTACTCGCTCGTCCCTCAAGCCCTTCCCCCCTGCGCCTTTTTTTCAACGCCAAATGCCGCGCGAGATCATTCTTGACGTTGGCTAATGAAAAGAAACGGTTGCCTAAGTCTTCTCTGTGAACGCGGACTTGGAAGCGATTTGCTGCCGCTTTCGCGGAAAGATTTTATTTGCGAGGTGGATATGTGCTTTCATGCGACGAGATGATTGCAGTATGCATTGCATTGCATTTACCTCTCTATTTTTAGTTTTTTTAAAGGTTTTTTTATTGTTAATTAATTAATACTACTAATTAACTAATGAAAAATTTTAGACATCAACAGTTACAGTTCGTGTTAGAAGCATTATTATTATCTTTGTGACAGTAAACATTCAAGTGTGCAACATAAAGAGACGAACAATCTTCTTAGTCGTGAAGACTAATAAGTCAACATGAAAATCATAACTGCAAACGATATTTATATAAACAAAATAAATACACAAAGATAAATATTTAACTCATTTCTGCGATCAACGTTCTTCAAACGAATTTTTGAAAGTCACATAAAGATAGATTAAAAGAAATTTTTACAAAAGAAAGTAAAAACTTTGACTATTTATAGGCTAGTGATAAAAAAGCGCTTGCATCTTGAATTGCCCATGTAAAAATAATTTATTTAATTTTTACCAAGATTTTACAATTTTATTTTTAAATTTTGTAAAATTTTCATTCTACATAATTCGTCCAAAATTTGTGTTCAAAAATATAAAAATATGAGCTCCTGTAATAGACACCGGTTGCTAATTTTGTCATGAGAAGTGTAAAAGGTTAGGACGCGCCTCCAAGCGCCAGTCGTAAAAAATAAAATTAATTCCGCTTGGTGGCGCATCCTAACCTTTTACACTTCTCATGACAAAATTAGCAACCGGTGTCTATTAGGAGCTCATATTTTTTTTATACTTTTGTACACGAATTTTAATAAACTGTTTTTACGTGAGTATAATCAGGAAAAAATAATCCGATTTTCTGCAAAAAACCGTCTAAAATGATACTTGCATGCGTATGTGACAGAGCAAAATAAAAAACGATAGACAAATACGTCAAGATAAATGAAATGAGAGAAATAAATAGTCCGGACAAGCAAGATAAACGTCGGAAAGAAGCAGAGTGAGAAAACCTCAGGGAGCGAAGTAATTTTTAAGCCGATTTCGAAAACGATAAAAATTTGACGGATGAACCCAGTTTAACTTTATTAAATTTGTTGTGCATAAAGTAAAAGGAAGAAGGGAACATTCGAGGGCGGCTGATGTATATTAAAGCAGGTTCCGCGTTATTTATTCAACTTTCAAGCATACTTTCACCGGAATAAGAACATCAATTTTTTAAATTTGGTTCCATCAAATTTTAAATTGATGTTCTTTTATGCTCCGCTACTTCTCGGGTAAAAAAGGCTTTTAATTCCCTCGCATTTTTCTTGCTTTTTTATGCTGACCTAATACGAAACTTGTAATCTTTTAATTGCGACTAAAAACCTTAACAACTGTTGAAATGCAAAGTTAATAGAGTGTTCAAGTTAATTAGACTCTAAGTGAATTTTCAATAAATTATATTTTCTGCCTCGAAATCCTTAGTTTTTTCCAAGTTCATTGCAAGGGTAATTGAAGTTTGTTTTGTATGACATAATGAAATAGTTTTTTCAATAACTAGTGACTTTCTCTGTTGAAACCCCGAATTCTCTTTTTGAAAAAAAAAACTTGAAAAAGCGGAAATTCTTGACTAAACCTCGAAAACCGGGGTCAGCGGATCTTCAAAAACGCAACGCGAACGGAAAAGGGTCAGAGCGACGGGATTTAATAGTCGTCGCTCGGTCGAATTTCCCAGCTTGACAGTTTGATGAAAGTTTCGCCGGCGGCTGCGGAGGTGATTAATTATGTCTAATAACCCAGTTTTGGGGAGGGGAGCGCCGCGAATGCCGCGGTTTAAATATGAATGCCTAGGCGCGGATCCATAAGTCAATGCTTGCCGTCGACTTTTAATAAGTCCGCTCGATAAGTTGTTGACTGAGCGCTCGCTAAGTTTTTCCAAAGATCATTAGGCGTTTTTAACGAAAAGCCTAAAAAGTTTCGGAAAAAATATCTTGAAAGTTTTGTAGGAGATTTCATTAACTTTATTAGAATTAAAGGCAATTTCATTTCAGTTATATAGAAAATATAATGGCTGCTGCTGAATAATAAACAAATCTTGTGAACGATTATCTGAATAAATTGATATTCAGATCCTTGCATAACTATATTTTATATTTGAATTATTACTATAGTTATATAGGATCGATAAATTAATTTGGAGGAAGCTACGTATTTTTTTATTGAAACCATAATTTATTTGCAAAATGAAAACTTTATAACGTTAAAAATAATTAATCAGCACTTAGTTATCATTTTATTTTTAAGTGTATTCGACCTCCATGTATGGGCTGCGGCTTTTTTTTCCCAATCTATTTTTAATGAAAATCCCACTATCTTGTTAGAATCGTCAGAATAAGTTGATCACCAACAGAAGAATAACAGGCATTACATATGATTAATATTTATGTCTTTTAAACTGCATGGTTATTAAGTTCTAATACGATAAAACAATCGAGTTTCCCATTCTTTTCGAAAGTCTGAGCGCTTTGTATAGCTTCAGCCTCAGATATAAGATTTTTATATTTAATTTTGTTTGAAAATTTAATTCTATTTTTTACTAACCATTGTATTTATTTATTTTGTTACAGGTGAGGAACTCACATTTGAAGTATAATGTGTGACCTGCAAGTACTGGCAAGTAGCAATTATCTATTTTTTTTAGATTGTTGACGGTTATTCTAATGGTATAATCAATTTAACTTTAAAAAATTAGTAAAATAAATAAACGTTGTGGATCGTTTTTCTACCAAGATCCTTTACCTACATGTGAATTAATCCTTTTTAATAATTTAGGACAATAATTCCTGAAGAAATCAGTTGTTTCTAAATAATTTCCTAAATATTTATTCCAAATACCCTGAACTTCGCCGCGATAATTTACCCCCGACCACAAATTCAAAAATTGAAATTCTTAATTCTGCGATCCAGCGCGCCAAGGCTCATAAAAGCCAGCGTACCCCCGAAAAATTGCCGCCAAAACGTAAATCACCGGACTCCGGGGGAAAACTTAGTGCCCATTATGACCGAGAGGGAGAAGAGACGTAACGGAATGCGCCGAAACGGAGATTATCCAGTGCCCGGATATTAAAGTCTGCCTCCTTTTTTATCGCGAGCCGCTCTTTCAATCTTTCTCTTGTTATTCCTTTATCCGCGAGTATGGGAAATTGATTTCCCCCTGTTTTTCAAAGGATCTAATTGCGAGCTTGAAACGCGCGGCTTGGGTTACTCGAACTCGAGCTAATTTGGGCATATCGAATGCTGCTGGCGTATAGAGTCAGATTGGTTAATGCGTTATAAACAAGATTATAAACAAGAGAGAAAGGAAAGAGAACGCGATTGATTCGAGTGTAATTTGAAGGTTCGAGAACAGTAACTAATTTCTTTTGATAAGTGAGCAGAGGGAAGAAGTTATCAATTTAACGCAGCTCATTTCTGGATGAAACGTTACAAAGGAAAATGAGACTTTTGTCCCACGAGGAAATTAAAACTTATTATTAGAAATCGCTACATGCGAACTTTATGAAGAATTAATGTCCTCATTCCCAGAGTTAGTTGAACTCAAAGTGGCTCCAGCTCTTGGTGATATGTATATACGTATCTTTTACATGTATAACTATTACTCTTCAATTTAAGTAATTTTCATCTCGGTGAAAATTGCGCCATTTATCAAGTTCTTTTTTTATCAACATTAGTTATTTCAATACCAAAAGAGCATAGAAAATTGTTAGGAGATGATTCAAAATAGATTTTAAAGAGGAGATATACTCTTCGTTTTATATACAAATAACTAAAATTTTATTCAACATACGTTCCCACGACTGAAGTCACTACTTGCGAATCTCCAAATGTCCAGCTTTAAACTCCAAATTCCAAATAATTACAATTCATTGAACGCAAAGAGCCCAAAATATCATATTCCATGAGTTTTCTCAATCCGGATCCGGCGGCGTGTTTACCTCCATCGTTCTTCCTCCTCCAACCTCATTATTCCTCTTTGTTCTCCATTTGATTCCCCTCCCGGAGTTTCTTTCCTCGCGCGCTAGCTTCCTTTTTCGGCCTGGCAAAAGTCCCTGAATCGTGCGGCCGGCCCGAGCCAACCCCCCCTCGGCCGCAGAAGTTGGATTTATGCCGCGAAGCCGCCGGAATTACCGAATCGGAGGATTTATGCACTCGCCCTACGCTCTCTCTCTCTCTCTCTCTCTTTTCCCCTGCCACTGCGTGGTTAGCCTGCGTGTGTATACGTGCGAATTGAGACGCTGCCCCGAGAGCTGTGTGGCTGCGGGCGAGGGGATTTTTTTTTGGTTTTTTGTTTTTAAGAATTTCATTCGGCTGGCCAGGAATCTACGTTTTTTGGGGCTTGGTTTAACTGTTTTAAGTTTGCACACGGAGAAGAAGATCCGAAATTTGTAGTATCTGATGAAAAAGTTCATCAGATTTCGTATTAGGAATTCGATGTGATACAGCAGAAGTGACTGTTACTTTTCTTTGGACAAGAAGAAAGTTTTAAGCTTTTTCAATGACATTACGATTGAAAAAGTAGATGAATATATTGTTTTAATTTATCCAAAAATCACAGTAAAAAACACAAGTCAGAAATCTTTTATAGAGGTTTATTGTTTCATCAATAAAGTTAAAATTAAAATTTCGTCTTGCAGAATTAAATTTTCGAAACACATTTTTAGGTTGCAATATAGTTGAATATTCTGACCCGGTTTATTCAGATTCAAAAATTCGATTACTTTAAAAGTCAAATTCTATCTAAAAGCCGAAGCTTGCATATCAAAGTTCCTTCTTGTAAAGCGCAAATAATTTAACGAAACTGTACAGTTCCCCGAGAAATGTTTCAAAATTCAGGAAAATAAAGGCACCGCGAAGTAAAGAAAAAAAGCTGCTGAAAAAGTGAAACCTCGCCTCGCCAAAGTGACCCCTCGGAGCTCCGGCTAAAGAGCGAAATTCGCGGCTATCGAGGCTGAGGTAGATTATCCATTCGACGTATAATTTTCTTAAACGCGATTGATCGAAAACCCTTGATTAAGTCCGATCGACCGCACGCACAGAGACTTCGCCTTACCTGGCCACGGGCTTCTCTTTCTTGAGACCGATTGTTCCATTTATTTATGACGGTCTGATGAATATTGATTTGACCTCCCCGATGAATATTCATCGCTCCCCTTCGGGCTTCAAGGAATATTTATATAATTTCTGTGTTTTAATATTCTCGGAAAAAGAACCGAGTCAAACCCGAGGCGCGGAATGAATAATAATCGTTTGAAACCCCGGGAAAAAACTCGAGTGTTCTTCATCCTGGCTATTAATTCATTAGGACCGAGCTTCCGCGTGTATTCTCCTCTGTTTTATAAGCAATTTAAAAACTTTTTGTTTGTTGCGCAGCTCTTGAATGCGGGCCACTGCAATAACAGCCCTTATCGCCGAAAAAAAAACTTGGACTAGGCATCAGTTAGTTATACAGTGCATTACAATAAAAAATAGCAGGATGACCATTCTTTTAATCCTCAGTCCAGGGCAATCAAAATTCCCTTCATTATCCAGCAAGCTTCCGACCTCCCCGAAGAACCGCCAAGAGCCTAATCACGCAACATTCGACTTCCGCGCGCCTCGAGCTTCCAAACAGATGGCCGAAATCAAAAGCAACATCTCTCCGAACGATAGCCGCGCGTGTCGAAACGGTTCGAGCACGGAGAGTCGTTCGCGACGTACACGGGAAGGCGATTTGGCCCGGGGATTTGTATCCCCGGACAGTCGACGCTCGTCGCAGCTGCTCCCCCCGCGAATTTTCGAGAGCGGCTTTCGCGTGTAGGTACGTCGCGCGCGAGGCTCGCGTGTCTTGCCGGCCTGCGAGGCGCGTTCGATTGCGAATTTTACGAGAGGGCCCGATGCGAGAATTCAATAACGGCGGATTAACGGCCCGCGGCGAGGTAAGGGTCGGCTGTACTTAGGAAGTATTAGGCTGGAAACGCTGTATTTTTGTACGGTTCTCGAACGTCGACCGCTAGCCAGTCGCGAATTCAGTCTTTTAACTCGCTTTCGCTGGCTTTTAAGGACTTTTCGGCGAGGGATATAGAGCAGCGCTTTTTCGTCCCATGTTTTTCGCCGGGTTGGTATATTTAGAAAATATTGATCAGCAAAACTGTAGTAAATTCAAATCGTACGTTATTTGAGAAAAAGGTAAAAAAGATATAAGACGTATTTAAATATATGGAAAGTTTAAGAGTTAAAAAAAATTATTAGGTCTACTTTTAGAAATGATTCAACGTGCAGAAGGTCACGTACTACAGATAAGCATTGCTTTACAGAAAATCAATACAAAGGAGTAAAATTTTCGCTCCGAATTTAAAATTTAAAATTCTCCAACACTTTCTCTAAGCGAAGTAAAACCCGATTATAAATCGTCCGTAATGCACGAGATAAGCTCACCAACTCCGCGCGTCCGTCCAACGCACGCATGTGCCTCCGCGTAAGTAGATGCAGGTCAAGCACGGCAAGACGCTCCCAAAAGTCCTCCCGAAGGCACCTCCCAAGATTGCCTCCTCAAAGCTTGCAATTGGCCTTTTTGCCGGCGCAGCTTCGCCTCCCCCATCAGCGTCCATCGAACTCCCCGACAAGAAGGGGGGAGACGAGGAGGCCCGAGGGCGATAGGGCAGGCGCGATGCCCCGTCAAGATACTGTCATTACACGTATTTACATGTAGCCGCCCGAGGAAGGGAGAGCGGATTCAATAGGCGGCGACGCGGCGATAGAACACGGCCTAAACGACGGGCACTCGTTAGCGGCGCGACGACCCGAGGCTTCGAGCACTCGCGCGAATTACCGGCTTTCCGATCCTATCGGGGATTGAGCTTTTCGAGCTGCTGGGACACGGTGTGACTGGGTAATTTTTAAATTAATGACACCGCCGAGTCAAGGTAATTGAATTTATTCCAAGTGACGGGTCCTTGGATGAAAAGTCTTTTTTATTTCATTATATCCAACCGACGAGATATTGAAAAATAGTCGACACGTATTTTTTTCCTTTTTCAATTTAATGATTATTAGCAAAGGTATTGTACTTCGAAAATTCGTGATGTCACTACTGTGCGCCATATAGATATACTAAGCCGTGGTGACGTCACAATCATAGTGATTTTTCATCTGTTATATCTTTGTTGATAAAAGTAAAAATATTTGTAGCGGCCACTATTGCATTGGGTCATTTAAACAAAGATTTACTACTTCGGCCTCGGTCTGCGAAAGAAACTTCGGCCAGTTAATTTTTTCATTCGGCCAAGTAGCAAGTTTCCAATCCCCCGAGCGCCTCGACGAAAAGAGCTCCGGCCGAGCGTAGTCGGACCAGCTGCTGTGGAAGTTTTCCGGCAGCCTCCTTTTTACGCGTCGGCGTCGCCGCGCCGATGTCATTGTTTTTCGACAGCCTGGAAATTGAAATTCTTCGCGGCCGCCGCCGCCGCCGCCTCTTTACTTCTGGCGACGACGTCGAGAGCAGAAGCTTTTGCCGCGCGGATACTTTTTTAGACTCTCTTGATCGCCATCCAGATTCTCCTTTCTTTTGTCAGGCTTCGGTGATATCCTTTTTGTCGGGGGAAAGGGGGGAGGGTCGATTCGTTAGTTTTAAAAGTTTTATTTTTTAACTTTTATGTTGGAGTTAACATTATCAGACAGTTTAGTTGGAAAATTTTAATTTAAAGTAGGGTTCTTACAAATAAAAAAGTATTTACAGAATAAACAGAAATTAAAGTTCTGCAATTCTTGTTCACCTAATACTTTTTAGTCTAAAGAAACTTTGTTTGTTGAATCCTTAAATTAAAAGAAAAATAAAACTAATTTAAAATTCTGGCAGACAAACAATAGCTATTAAATTTGAATAGAAATAAATTGAGAGTACGGAAAAATGGTAATTAATAAAGTTTAATAAATAAACTTAGGAAGTGGTGTATATTCCATCACCAGTTAAATACTTTTCGAGGAGACTATAACTGTATACGGGACACTTTATACGCAGATATGAAACAGTTATCTTTACGATGCATTACGTCGAGCTTTTACTGCTTCCTGAAAATTACGCTAACAAATTTCAATACCGGGAAATTCAAACTGCATTGGCATGTAAGAATTAATCGATTTAATAAAGCGCGCTTCTAGTCGTATCGTAAAAAGTTACTAAAAGAAATTAACCTATCCATATTTCTCTACTTTGTAAAGCTCTGATCCCTGGTAGGAAATAAGCGGGCTGGGCCAGTTAAGATTTTTTAGTAAATTAATTTTTCGCTAATTTTCTTAAATTAAAATAACCTGTAATCTCCAGCTGCATTGAAATTAAAAATTACTTTTGAAATTCTATCGAAATGAGTTTGGAACTGAAACTCGAATGACTACAAATCATCCTTTTCAAAATCGA
>JAWWEM010048993.1:36164-46457 GCA_035582935.1 Ormyrus thymus
AATTACTTTTGAAATTCTATCGAAATGAGTTTGGAACTGAAACTCGAATGACTACAAATCATCCTTTTCAAAATCGACACGCAATCCTATAGTTTAACGCTGTTCCAGTTTCTCGCAACTATTTCTATCTCGATTTCTATCGTTTACTATCCAATTCTAAATCAACGCCCACTTTGAGCTTTACGTTACGCAGAACCCTATTACTTTCTTTCCTTTGCTTGACCCAATCCTGTCTTAACTTCAATTAAATCTAAATCTCATTCATAGCCATTTTCCTTCTCTAAACAATCATTTCCTACCCCATTTTCTACTAAAACTCAGCAAACTGCACCTCAGAATAACAGCACGGCCGAGACTCGGCCCTTTCCAACGCGACTCGTCCCCGCAGTGAAAATTTTCGCGCGAGCACACACTGCTTCCGCCGACGTCTCGCGCATGCAGCGTGACGTAGGGGAGAGCGAGCGGACTTGTTGCTGTGGGCGACTACGCGACGACTACGCGGAGGCGAGAGAAATCCAATGGTTTATTGGCCCCCG
Organism: Ormyrus thymus; assembly: GCA_035582935.1. NCBI lineage: Eukaryota > Metazoa > Arthropoda > Insecta > Hymenoptera > Ormyridae > Ormyrus > Ormyrus thymus. The sequence continues at coordinate 36,701 of JAWWEM010048993.1, forward strand.
ACTCGAACTGCGGGCGCCACCGCGGCGAGAAAGCGAAAGCCGGACACCCGCGGAAAAGTTCGCGCTGCCGAGGGAAGAGTCTGAGGGTTTTTTCTTCTTCGTTAATTTTCGCTCAACTTTTCTATTATAAGTAATTATTTCGACGAGTCGACATTGTTATATACGAATAATTCATTCTTTTATAGAATGAAAAGATTTTTAATAAAAAAGGCCGCTTAAAAATTCAAACAAACCGGTCTTCAAAGTTTTGTGGGGCACGGAGCGTAACGATTCTACAAACACCTTCTCGGTAGCAAACATCACTCGACAAAGCCCAAGACAGAGAGAAAAAAGCCCCCTAAAATCTCCAGAAGACCAGCCGCGGCTGCCTTTGAAACTCGAATCTGGGCTAGGAAAGCGCGTATCGTTTAGCTGGCCCAGAAATTCCAGAAGCCGTCGACTCGTCACTCGACTCGCCGGCGTACGTGTGTGCGTGCGCGTATGCGTGTGCGCGTCCGTCGGGCAATTAAGCCGCGTTAAGCCTCCCTCCGCGTGAGCTGCCCTTTGTGCCTCTCCTCTCTTTGGCCTCCCCCCCAAGGCGGCTTTGTCTCTTCCTCCCTCCCCTCTCCGCCGCTCCTCTTCGAGGCAACTTGACTCCTCGCGCGCGCCGCCGACTGCGCCCGGCGTGGAGGCGAACCGCGGAGAGAGTGGAAACGCGAGCCGATGCCGCGGCGCGTCGGCCGAAGAGGAGGCTGCTGGTTTGACTTTGACTGTCTTCCGAGCTCCGGCGTTACCGAGGATTTTTGGCGAATCGGAAAGTTGTATTTATTGTCGAGCTTGGCGAATTCTTACTGTTTGAGTTTAAGGGCAGCGAAGCTGTTGTCTGCTAAGTATCCTATTCGAATTTTACGGCAGATGAAGCTTCTAAGCGACTCGCTTACCCCGAAAAAGACTAAAAAGGTAGCAGCACAGCTTACTCATCGACAGCGTCTCCGGACAAACTGCAGAGCTTCTCGCTTTCAGAGCTTTGCGCAGCGCCTCGCGGCGTCCGGGCAGGCAGAGAGTCGGGCCGGGAAACAAAGAAGCAGCGGGCCGCAGGAAGCGGCTCCGCGCGCCTCACAATGGCACAGTTAGGGTTACAAGCTTCTTGACGAGTTGCCAAGTTTCGGGGCGCGGCGGCGACGGGCTCCTTTGTGACCGGCGATGCCTGAGAAAAATGGGGGAGGCGAGAGAGATCGGCTGAAATTTTCAGGCGACGGCTCTCCCTCTCTCTCACTCTTTCTCGCTCGCTCTCTGAAGGAATGCAAAATTTTAGGAGGCGCTTTTCAATGCTCTTAGTGCTTCCCGAGCGCGAGGCTTTCCGTAAAGAGTCTGCCGGGGCGATGTTGTGAGTTACGGTTTAAGTATTATTGTTGAAAATATTTCTAAGAGGAGCTATTTAATCGAAATACTGTTACGGTTCAACGTCTAACAATTGATTTTCTTTGTTAATTATTGAGAAAGCTAAAATCTTAAATTTACCCGAAAGGATAGTTGATATATCTAAGAATTTGCCAAGTCGTTTCGAATTCTTTCCAAGTTGAAAAAAGTTAATATGTGTAAGGGTTACGGAAGTAGTAAATGAAAAAAAGTTTACAGGACTGTAACTACATTATTATATCATAAATTATACAAATTGAATTTCGATAAGCAAAATTTTAACTGTCTGATAATAAAAATCCTACGGATTTTATTTCTTCGTGATAAAGTACCATTTCTTTGACTTTTTAAAATACATTTCTATATGTAAGAGTTATGTCCGTAATAACTAAGGGCGTAGAATTGCTAATACTTTATCCCAATGTCACGGATTACTTGAGAAATTTATTAGAGTCTTTAATTGCAGGAAATTAAAAATTCAAATCTTTTCCAAGCTCGATCTTAGCTTATTGCATAATAAATTGTTTATTTTAACAAGTTTTTTAAATAATCATTAATTTTCTCTACATTATAAAACAAACCCACGCAAAAATAATTTATATAATTTTTACCAATATTTTATAATTTTATTTTTAAATTTTGTAAAATTTTCATTCTACATAATTCGTACAAAATTCGTGTACAAAAGTATAAAAAATATGAGCTCCTGTAATAGACACCGGTTGCTAATTTTGTCATGAGAAGTGTAAAAGGTCAGGATGCGCCACCAAGCGGAATTAATTTTATTTTTTACGACTGGCGCTTGGAGGCGCATCCTAACCTTTTACACTTCTCATGACAAAATTAGCAACCGGTGTCTATTACAGGAGCTCATATTTTTTATACTTTTGTACACGAATTTTGTACGAATTATGTAGAATGAAAATTTTACAAAATTTAAAAATAAAATTATAAAATATTGGTAAAAATTATATAAATTATTTTTACGTGGGAATACTGTTAAAAAAGTATTATAGTTTCTAATTTTATTCAAAATGAAATTTATTACTTATTAAACAAAATTCCGCCTTTTTCCCTTAAAAACCTAAACTTGAAAATCTCGAAATTCTCGCCCTCGCGGCTCAAAGCGAAGCCCTTCTGGAAAACTCGTTAAACACCGACAGCGCGAAAAAAGAACTCTCCCCGCCGCGCGATCACCTTCCCAAAGCCTGGCTCGTCGCCGGCGCGAAATCTCAATTCCGCGGCGGCGGAGTGTAAATCCCGGGTCTGTGTGCGTGGAAAAAGGAGCCGCGAATCGAAAAGGCTCTTTAGCCCGGGGGCGCGAAATCGGCCCCCGTTTGATCTGGCGGCGCGCGCGAGCCGTTTGAACCGCTGCCAATGGACTTGGCAGTGAGAGAAAGGGCCTGCTCGGCGCGCACCTGAGGTGCCGGAAACGAGCCAGGAGATCGCGCCAGAACCGGAGATAAACACCGGGGAGAGGCTGCGCGCGATGGGCTCAATTGAATGTTTGAATGTCAACTCGAGCCGCAGAGCTTTATCTCGTTTCGCTCCCGACTGACGGGGGAGTTTTCTTCTGGGGTGGTTGGCGGTTTTTGAGGGGGCTTGATTTATGGGCTTCTGCGGGAGATTCGACGGGTTTGTTTTACTTCTTCGAGATATAGTAATTGCTTATTACTTACTGATTGTTACACGAATAATATGAAATTCTTTGGCTAGGCATTGAAACGTTCAAAATAAAGGCGAATTTTTCTACTTTAATTAAAAGCTTAAAACCTAATAACAATAGTTTTTTAAGAAAAAATTTTTCCTGCCTTAGCTTTCATTGATTCAACAGCTCCCATACTTAAAATTATAGAAACACATCAGCGCTTTTATCTTCGCGCTTTATCAGGTAATTTTTAGATACAGTATTAAGTGTTTGCATGCGTTTTATGCTGTGTTGTTTATGTTCTGTCAAGTAAACACTAAAAAGCATTCTAATCTCAAACCAATCAAACGAAGGTTGCTCTAATCATCTGCAAGAGTCTTCAGTCCAAAGGATTTCATCGGCATCTATCTGCTCCTGCACTACTATATGCTAGCCTCATCATTGTGGCTGCACCAGAAATGTCACCTTATTTCAGAAGTTAACTATTAAATAAGGTGACATTTCTGGTGTATCTACTTGGTGAGATTCCACCGACAATTTTGCTCGTGATCGCCTGGATTATGCTGCTACGGATATCAGTAGCAGTCCTGCAAAATAGCCGCAGCAGCAGAGTTACACCAGGAACGTCAGTTTGTTAAATAAGTAATTGGCGTTCCTGGTGTAACTCCCTGATACGGTTCTAGCTACACTCTCGTTCAGTCATCTGTCAAAATTCTTCAGTCCAGAGGTTTCTTTCTTCCTTACTTACTGTGTCTTAAATGTCTGTGTGTGCTTATTGTTGTATCATAGGATTCCTTTCGGGTACAGGTATATAAATAGATAGTGACAGGCAAATAAATCTAGCACTGACGTTCGAGGCCGTTGTTAAGATCGACGATACTTGAAGAACCCTTCCCACCCATTCAGTCACTCCGAAAACCAGCAGCTCTTCAACTCCCTGGCAAAAGATCAGAATCCAAGCATCCGTCCCCGCGAGATGATCCTCGCAATCCCGTCGCGAGTCTCGCGAGTGGCCGGGAACGGGCGGGCAAATCGAACGAGGCGCGGCCCGCGCGTAAATTCGTCGGCGCGTTTATTGTCATGCAAAAGAGAGCGCGAGCTTATGGCCGCATGCAAATGCGACCGGCCGGCAAAAACAATGGAGAGAGCGCGCCGGGAGTGCATGTGTTCGCGCCGTAAAAATTCCGGCAGCTCGGAGATTTTTATATTTTCGCGTCCGGCCGCCGAGGCTTGTTCGCCGCGCGGAGGGCTTCTCGGTTCGGTCACCCTTTTTTTGTGACGAAGACGAGTGGACAGGGGCTGCGGAGTTTTTCGGAACGGCCGAGGCAAAATTCTGGCTGTGCAGGGCTTTTTGTTTTACTGTGTTTCGTTTTTTTATGTGATGTTGCGTTTATTAACTCGATGGAAATCAATGGTTTTCTCATGGTTGTGCTTTCGTAATAGAAATTTGGGATTACTATATTAATTTTCTAGTTACAAGCTTTTTTCTTTTTTTTTTGCATGTGCAGCATTCACTTTTTTAACAGAATGTATGTTAAGTTGTCAACATAATTAAAATATTCATTATAAGTAAATTGTAACTAATATTTATACTGCTATTGCTTTTCAAGAGTATCCCCATAGCAATGACTATCACAAAAATATTGCTATGTGGGCAATAATTATATTAATTATTTTAGTGTCGATTATATTAATTTTCAATCTTTAGTATGGAGCACGGAAAAATTGGTTATCTTGATCTCACGTCAGAATTAGCAAACGATGACTATTAGAGAAGCTCATATTTTTTGCACTTTTATATAAAAATTTTATATAAATTGTATAGAACCAAATCTTTACAAAAATTATAGAAAATCGTTATAAAAATTAGATGAATCATTTTTACCTGGGATATCTTACAACCCCAATCGATCCTCTTTTAGATACAATGATTCGTTTTCATTATGCTCTTGTTCTTCAACTTCGAGATATGTATAATTTCGCGTAATTAATTTTGACAATTTACTTATTATACATGCAATTTAAAATAATGTTTAAAAAGAAGCAAAATCATAAATTATCATTTAATCACCGTCGTCTCGATATGAAATAATTGCATAAAGCTCCAATTTTAATTTTGATAATTAAAAAATCAATTAAAACTCATTCCAACATTTAAATCCTAACTTCTCCATAAGAAATTTGTCCTCTACCTCTCAAACAACGTGCCGAAATCCCGCGTCTTTCCCGACCCAAAAGGGCGAAATCCAGGCGATAGCAATCGAGTCCTAATTTCCACCGGCTTCTTCCCCGGGGGCCGTAAATCCGGCGCCAAGTCGTCCAAGATAGCCAGGACACGTGTCGGTTAATGGCCGCTTCTGCGGTATGAGTCTGCCGCGCTTCCTTGGCCGGCCCGGCCTATACGTGCACCGCCTGCGAAAGCAGCCGAGCCATCTGTCGCGCGCGCCGCGATTTTCCGGCTAATTTCGAGAGCGCCTCTCTTTTTTCCCCTCCCGGCCTATACCGGATTGTATTGTTTGGCCTCGGCTGGCTTGGTTTGGCAGCCGATCGGGAGATGGATACAATGGAGAGGTATCCTCGCCTTTGGCTGATACTCGAGGGTAAGAGGCTGAGATGAGAGGTGTTCGAGAGCTTGTTTGCGATATGTGCTTTATTTTGCAAAATTTCTTTCAAATGATTATGGTTGCCTTAGTAGTTTTGAAAAATTTGTAGTTAAGTAAAGTTGTTTTATCAAATAAAAATAATAAATTTCTTTATTTTAACTTTTTAGTTTTATTAAAATTAGTAAAATGAATGTTTGTTCGAATGATTCATTTTGTACGAGTTTATTATCTTGATATTCAAATTCTATTTATTCAAATTTTACCTACAGTTCGGAAACTCTCATTAAAATAATTAAAAAAATAATGTAATTAACCAATCTTGCAATGAAACTAAAAGCACATAAAAAATAAACTTCTCACACTGCGGACTCAATTTCGAAAATCGAATATTGAAATCTTCCGCGCAATTAATGAATCATCAGGGAAGTAACGGCAGGGTCGAGCTCAGCCAAATTATCCTCCCAAAGCCGGACACGCAATCCCTGCCTAATGCTCCAGTTTCTCGACAAAAGCTATCCGCTTGTGAATCAACATCCACTTTCGCGATAACGAATTCGGCCAGGTCCGCGCTGCTGTCGGGGCGGTGGAGGGGGGCGACCGCGAACTTTCGTAAACCGCAAACTCGCAAATCGCGAGCACTTTCGGGCTGCGCCCGATGCACTCGAAGGCTAACGTTTCTTTTAAAGCGATCGATCCTACTGCTGTGCTATCGAAAATCTGTCCTTTATTAGAGTTTCATGGGACTGATGAAGAGGATTGTGCAGGCTTGTTAAATGCGTTCAAACTTTGCTTCAAGTTGCCTTGGAATTTATGTTGGGGTATTTCGGATGCGGTGAAGGAGAATAATTTTATCGTTTACAAATCTGCTAACGTTTTTAATTTAAGGCGAGAGCCTTGCCAAAGTAGGAGGCAGATCGCATGATTATTTCGAAAAGAGATTGGCTGATGCTGTGTAACTGCAGCTGTTTTGGTTACGCTGAGACTTTATTGTTCTCGCGCTTCCTCGGAGAAAAAGGCGTTTAAAAAAAAGGAAATACGTTTTCTACTCGTTTATTATTTATCCATCGATAAGAAATTAAGATGGTAAAATGAGATAAAAATGTATGTTGTATCGATTGAATCTATTTATTGTTCTCGCGCTTTATTAAATAATCTCAATACGGTAACTGTACTTTAAATTTTATAATAAGTTTGCAATGTTTTCAGAAATGTTACGCATAAAATTACATCTCATAATAAGTAATTTACTAATTGTACAGAAAAGAAATGACATTCTCTTTGATTGTAGATTAGACGTAGCAGTGGAAATACTTGCCCGACTTTGCGGTGGCGACGTCGTATTCGTCGTCTGAAAGTGGATGTTGATTTGGAAATGGATAGTCGTTTGCGGGGAAACTAGAGCAACGTTTAGCAGAGATTGCGTGTCGACTTTGGAAAGGATGATTCGGGTGGTTCGACCGGTGAACCTTTAATGAAAACGATGCCTTCGCGAAAATTATCACCTGCCACTGGATACTTACTCAATATCTACCTATTTTCTTCTCATCCTTTGCTAATACGTTTGCTTTTACTTCAATATCGTACATGAGAATCGATTCACCCATTTGCTGCAAAAACCTACTTCAATCACCATGTGCAATAATTCGCTCCTAGTTTTCCAAGCTCGAAAAAAGCTCCTCCAATAACCCGCAAAAGCTTCCCACCCATTACAGAACTATAATTCAGCCTTCTTAATCCAGAACCCGGACTTTTCCCAAGGCGTAAGCGAACAATTACTAGCGATCCAATAAAGGAAAAGCGCCTCTCGCAAAGAAACGCAGCAGGAGTAAGAAGAGGGAGAAGAAGAATTAGTTCGTCAAAAAGTCTCGCGCTTAAGACGAAAAGCCCAGGCATCTCCTCGGAGGATTCGTCGTCGTCGCAGCGTAAATACACCCCATTTGTCACTCGCCCAGCTCCGCCCCGGCTAACAACCTCCAGCGTGGAATATGCTTCTCCCGCGGGAGGAGCTGCGAGCGAAGTAGCGGCACCCGGCGAAAAAATGGAATTTTTCGAGAGAGATTAGGGCTCCGCGATGGCTTTTTTTCCGCGAGGCTCGCCGGGTTAATTAAAAGCGAGGCTTTAGAAAAATTGACTTTTGCGGGCTTTCGCAAGAGAATTAAAGTTTAAGCTTGAATGAAAGTTTATTCTGTATTTTTTTTTAATTAATTTTTTTATGAGCGTTCTTTAGGTAATTTTTTGATAACTGTATAATTGAAAACACTCCAGTTCTTTCATCTCTTAAATTTTCACGAAATATAAATAAGTACTTAATTGCTAAAGAATTTTTTTAATTGAGATTGATTGAAATTTACGTTTAGTTTAGCAGTTATTTTCGAAAGCTTCAGTTCGCCAGACACTCTGCTAATATATCTATTTTGAGTAATAAATTAACGAAAATTAAGAAGGAAAGCTTGCTCATCTTGGAAGCAGTAATTTGGTTAAAGACCAACCAGTTGAACGGTCCCAAATCATCCTTTCCAAAATTGTCTAGTAATCCTTGCTAAATACTACTCCTGTTTCCCGCAAACAGCTAACCGATTGTAAATCTACATCCACTCACAGACGTCACCATATGCAAGGACGTAACCGCAAACTACCGCAAGTTACTCTGTCCTCCTCTACTTGCGCTTACCCGAGCGTTCATTTTTCGCGTGATCGATGGCGACATTCATTCTCTAAACCGAGCTCGATAATAATTTCATTCTTTTTCTTTTTATTTGCTGATAATTTTTAAGTAAATTTTATACGAAAAATGGTGTTTAGCTCAAGTGGAATTGCGCGGCTTTCACCAGCTGCAATGTTTCTTGCTTTTGTACGATTAGCAGTAGCCGTTAAGTCAACTGCGGTTGTTGTTGCAGTGACTGTAGTTGGTGTTCAGAAGGCAGCAATTGAGAGCAATTGAGGGATACGACAATGGCGGTTATTAATCCTTCATTCCGTTTTCGCGGCTTCTAGTTAATAAATTAATTTTCTGTTTCAGTATAGTAGCTTGTATTTTTAAAATTTCATATCGATTAATTCGAAGCAACTCATCCACGAATTTCATCAAAACTTTTTAAAACTCTGAAGCCTTTTTTCTGAAAAAACTCACGTCGTTTCTCAGGTGCATTGAAGCTCGAGAGTCTGCGTTTTAGGCTCTCGCGAGAAAAAAAAACGAGAGCGCCGCTCGTTACGCGAAATGACATGGAATTACGCAAGTTCGTTCGCCCCGACTTTCCTCTCTTTTTTTTTCGGCATACCCTCGTCATTTCTCGACGAAAATAAAGGTTGATTTACCGAAGCTGCTGCCTTCAAATTCTAAGTTTCGCGTAAAGGCAAACAAGCCACTGGTTACTAACACGATAGTTAACTTGTAGGTTACTTATTCTAACACTTTTCAATCAAAAAACTTTAAAATAAATTTTCACTCGACGATATAAAAAAAATTAATTTCTTGGGTGACAGATATAAAGATTCTCGGAAGTATATCATCGGATAATTTAGGCACGAAGGAACGTTCGCCTACATCCATGCAGCATTCCAAGCAATCAGGTAAATAGGGGAGTGAAATACAACTTCAACTGTAATGATAAATGATCATACTTTTTGTTTACTACAATGTCGATGTCTTACTTTTTACTGTTCGAATTTTTCTCAAATTAATTGTCGTAAACGAACATTATTTATAACTTTTTCGCTGCTACACTGCACGATAGTCGCAGCAGCAAAACTTTATCATCTCTCCTTTCGAAGAGAATTATTTAAATATTTTCCCCGCCTAAAAACTAATCAATTTCCCCGATCATCTGGAAAGGAAAGGACGAAAGCTCAAAAATTGCCAAGTATCGAAGGTAAATCCGTTCTTCGGCGATCCCACATTTAAAAGCATAGACAGGAAGACAAAGAGAGCGGCAGCTGGCGTCCCGGCAATTCCGCAGGCCGATTCCGAGGATGAAAACGCGGAAAAGAGGGAGGGCGGGGAGGAGCGGCGAACTCCGGGGCAAATTAATGCGACCCTTTCGAAGAAGAGAGAGGGAGAGAGAGAGGGAGAGAGAGAGAGAGAGAGAGAGAGAGAGAGAGAGAGAGAGAG